>MU551671.1:292970-302774 GCA_024362625.1 Silurus asotus | reverse complement strand
CAGCGCTCCCACTGCTGCGACCCGGGTTCGATTCCCGGGTCAGGGGACCATCCCCAGCCACTCTCAGTGCCGGTCCCAAGCCCGGATAAATTGGGGAGGGTTGCGTTAGGAAGGGCATCCAGCGTAAAACATGTGCCAAATCAAACGTGCGGAGGATCCGCTGTGGCGCCCCCTAACGGGAGAAGCCAAAAGAAACTTACTTACTATTTATTTACCCTATGGGTCGACCTGATACCATCTGGTATACAACATAAGTCAAATAAAGGATTGTAAAAGTCAAAAGTGTCTCTCTCTCTCTCTCTCTCTCCCTTTCCCTTTCTTTCTATCTCTAATACCCATGCTATACAATCTTTTTTGCTCATCAAGTATCTGCACTATTTCTCTCTCCTCCTCCACTCTCTCTGTGCTGTCACTCTATACAGTAATGTTATTTCCTCTCTCCTTCTCTCAGACAACTTTTGCTCTGCTTAGCAAATCATCTTTCATTTCTCCTCCTCAATGTCTCAGTAGGTGGCGCAGTTTGTCGGGGGCTGAGAGGGAGTAAAAATTGGGGGTGATTTGGTTAATGTTGGTGAAGAATTGGGTTTGAATGTGGTTGTATTTGGTGCGTTTAGTTCTGCCTCTACTGTGTTCAGTAAACACTGCTGGCAGAGTCTCTGCTCTCGGGGCAGACAGGACTGTGTGTCTCCCCGTCTGTCTCCACGACCAGACGTGTCCACCCAGTCTGTACTTCATCAAGGTGTGTCTCAGTTTGTGATCAGACACCGTGCTCAGGTTCTCTGCCACACTGTAGTGTCTGTTCAGGGACACACAACACTCCATTTTACTCTGGAGCTGCTCTGAGATTCCCAGTAGCTCAGATACTTCACTCTCTTTCTCTCTTTTCTTCTCCACATGTTTGATGTTTGCTGAATGTGTTGGGATTCAGTAGTTAGTAGTCAGTGCAGCTTAGAGCTTTATTACTTCATAACACACTGTAGTTCAGAGAGTCAGAGATTCTTAAAACACTAATTACTCACTATGACAAACATTGCGGTGTTCAGTGTTTAGTGTAATGAGGATTGCGGTGTTTAGTGTAATGAGGATTGCTGTGTTCAGTGTTTAGTGTAATGAGGATTGCGGTGTTCAGTGTTTAGTGTAATGAGGATTGCGGTGTTCAGTGTTTAGTGTAATGAGGATTGCGGTGTTCAGAAGTCAGTTCAGTGAACAAATCACGTGTAACAGCTGAGCCTGTCACGTGCCTCATTATTTACAGAACCTGAAACATTAATAAACTCAGCAGATGTTTTTGGTTTATTTTGGCTCACATGAACTTTTACACACAATGACTACAGTAGTGCTGAAACCTGAAGAACCTGGTTTAAAAAATGATTCTGCTGCAACCTGACGTATCTCCTTTCTCCACCTTCTCTCTGTCTCTTCCCCCTTTTAGTCTCTTTCTTTAAATAGAACTGCAGGAGAAGGATCAGTAGCGTTAAAAGTAACAGCTCGTGAGTGTAATGTAAAACTGATGAAGCATGAAAGTCAGGAGATGATGTTCAGTGAATGAGGAAAGTAGCTGAGATGAGTTGAGGTGTTTAATGTTGGTCGATGTCACTGTGCACTTTTCTTTTTTCAGTAGTGCTGTAGCTCTTATGTGAGCTTTAGCTGGATGCTGATCTCAGGCCATGACCTGCTGCAGTGATGAGGGCTTTAGACAGATGCTGTAAAGTTCCTCTGTGTGCTGAAGAGTGAGCTGATCTTCAGGCTGTAAATGTGATCCAGCAACACCAGATTCTGTTTTCTCACAGAATCACAGCAGAATAATGTTAAGTTTCTCAATAGAGACTACTGAAGTGACGAATATAAGATTTGTGTGTGTTTCAGGCTCTGCTCATTTCTTACACACTTAACTCCACCCCTGGCCATAACCCTCCCCACTCACACACACACACACACACACACACACACACACACACACACACACACACACACACACACATGCTCTTCTCCTTTAATTCTTTACAATTATCAAATTACCCACTCCCACTACACCATTAATTATCATCCAGCTGGGACCTTCATCACCATCCTCCTGCTGCTAAAACCTGCACATCATCTCTATTCTAACTGTGTTTAACATGGAGGGAAAGTGTGTGTGTGTGTGTGTGTGTGTGGGTGTGTGTGTGTGTGTGTGTGTGTGTGTGTGTGTGCACTCAGAGTGACTAATTTATTGTGAAACACATTGAGCAGTTTCACTTTATTTCATTATTGAGCTGTATGATGATGGTGATGGTGATTATGATGGTGATGATGATGGTGATGATGATGATGATGATGATGATGATGGTGATGGTGATTATGATGGTGATGATTATGGCGACGGTGATTATGTTAAAGATGGTGGTGATTATGGCGATACTAATGATGGTGATGATGATGATTATGGTGATTATGATGAAGATGCGTTAATGAGCTGATTTAGTTTAAACACAATGTACCAACTTTTTTTTTTCACACACACACACACACACACACACACACACACACACACACACACACACACATACACACACACACACATACACACACACACACATACACACACACTATCTTACACACAGACACACACACACACATACACACACACATACACACACACACACACACATACACACACACATACACACACACTATCTTACACACAGACACACACACACACACACACACACACACACACTGGCGATTCTGTATGGCTTTAGAAAAAGTCATTGTTGTTATTTTTCCTGCTGTGGTGAGCTCATCCCCCATGGTGACACTGGCAGTACTGTGATGCGAGATTTCAGACTGGCACCATTTCTTGGAACACAGGAGGTGATGTCACAAATTGAGTTTCCTATTGGTCATCACAGCAGTATGTCCTGTGATTGGTCAGTGTCACTTTGATTGACAGGTGATGCAAGAAATCCCGCCCACACTTACACATTGGGATTTAAATTCATCACTTCCTGTAAACAAGTTGAAATCTTACACTTCTTCATGACTCACAGTTTTGGGATCTGACCATCTGTCTTTTAATAAAACAAATCCTCTCACTGAGCTTAAAATACCCACAGTGTCTAATCCTCCTGAATTCTTCTTTCTGTAAGTATTTATTTATAGGGTAGAACAGTGACTGTTCCATTGCCATAGTAACTACAGTTTTCTCCATCTGAGTCTCTGAGTCGCCGTGTCCTCCATCCTGTAACGTGGACATGATGAAGCCTGACGTAAATGCAAACAATCTAAAATTCCAAACATTTAGACAGTAGATATTTAACAGCCTTCATGAAGTTACTGAGCAACTAAAGACGTTTGAGGTAATTAATAACAGTGATTGATATCACCAGTCTGCTACATTGTGCTCAGGAACACAGTTTGCATGAACAGTTCTGCATGTAAGCATCATCACTGAACCTCAACACTGATAAAACTGTAATGATGAACATTCGTAGTTGAGGATGAGGTTCGGGTTCCTCTCATGGGTTAAGGTTAGGGTTACCCTAACCCTAACCCTAACCCTAACCCTTTTTTCCTCATGAAGTCTCAGGGATTTTTTTTCCACCACAGTCACCACTGGATCACTCATGAGGGAGACACGTATAGACACTAACCTTCTACATTCCAACTTCAAAACCTCTTTATCTCTGTAAAGCGGCTTTGAGAGAATATCCACTGGTAAAAGCCAGTGTCAGGTCGTGTGTTTCATCCCTAGGCCTTCAGTGATGATCCACCTGAATCAATCCACCTCTTAATTCCATTATTATTACGGTACAATATCATATATACAATACTGATGTCATATTTAAAATGTGTTTAATGTTAATCGCTCCTTTTACAAGCATTCAAATAAATGATAAATTGTACATTTGAAAGGGTGATATGGATGGATGGTAGGCAGACAGGTGGGCGGGCAGGCAGACAGACAGACAGGCAGGCAGACAGGCAGGCGGGGAGGCAGGCAGGCAGACAGGCGGGCGGGCAGGCAGACAGGCAGGGAGGCAGACAGGCGGGCGGGCAGACAGACAGGCAGACAGGCGGGCGGGCAGGCAGGCGGGCAGACAGGGAGGCAGACAGGCGGGCGGGCAGGCAGGGAGGCAGACAGGCATGAAAGGTGGCAAACATAAATAAACAAGGATGCTCCAAATGGCTAAGAAATGATTAGCAGTTGCTTTAAAGCAAGGTGATTAAAGTGCGATATCCAATGAGAGATCAAAATAAACTAAAATATCTCCAAATTCCAAAAGGCTTGTAAAGAACTATATGCCTCTATCGTCTTTCCTTTTTTCTCTAGATTTAAATCAAACGGCGGCCATCTTAACTTCCAGGCCCTCTCAAGCTCTATCAAACTAAAAGTCCTATTCAAAATAAAAGTAACAATTAAAGGGTATGAGTGCTCCTAAAGCACATATTATCATTTTCCCTTTAACCACAAAAATGCCTTTTACAAATACTACCAATATTATAGAAAAACCCAGTATAGAGAAGAGCAGACTTTAATGTGCATGTAGGTGAAGGGAACAGAGGAGATGAGGAGGTGATGGTAGGTGTGGTTTTAAGGAGAGGAATGTGGAAGGGCAGATGGTGGTAAATTTTGCTAAAAGGATGGAAATGGCAGTGGTGAACACGTATTTTAAGAAGAAGGAGGATCACAGGGTGACGTATAAGAGTGGAGGAAGGTGCACACAGGTGGACTATGTGCTATGTAGGAGATGCAACCTGAAGGAGACTGGAGACTGTAAGGTGTTGGCGGGGGACAGTGTAGCTAGACAGCATCAGATGGTGGTCTGTGGGATGGTTATGGAGGTAAAGAAGAAGAGGTGGAGAGCGAGGACTGAAATAAGAATAAGATGGTGGAAACTAAAGGAGGAAGACTGTAGTGTGAGGTTCAATGAAGAGGTCAGAGAGGGGCTCAGTGGTGGTGAAGAAGTGCTGGATGATTGTGGAACTACTGAAGAAGTGATGAGGGAGACAGAGAGAAAGATACTTGGTGTTACATCTGGAAATAGAAAGCAGCGATTAAGAGGATGAAGAGTGGAAAGTCGGTAGGACCAGATGACATACTGGTAGAAGCGTGGAGATGTTTAGGAGAGATGCAGTGGAGTTTTTAAACAGATTGTTTAACAGGATTTTGGAAGGTGAGAAGATGCCTGAGGAATGGAGAAGGAGTGTGCTGGTACTGATCTTTAAGAATAAGGGAGATGTGCAGACCCGCAGTAACTACAGGAGAATAAAGTTGATCAGTCACACCATGAAGTTATGGGAAAGAGTAGTGGAAGCCAGGCTGAGAGAAGAGGTGACCATCTGTGAGCAACAGTTTGGTTTCATGCCGAGGAAGAGCACCACAGATGCCTTATTTGCTTTGAAAATGTTAAGTCAAGTCAAGTTTATTTGTATATTTGTTTTTAAATAATTTTTTTAAGTATACCTCGTGTATATGTACTGTATATACATGCTCTTCTGCACCCATTTGTAAATAACTAACTTTCTTATGCTTCATTATTACTTTTCTCTCATTTTTCTTTTTCTGCTTTTTATTGTTTGATGTTTAATATTGAATATTGCTGTGGTTTGCTGGATTATTGTACAAACTGTCACTGACATCTGTACATATTCAGTTCATTCCATTTTTATTTAGTATTGCACTTTTTTCAACAAAATTGTTATGTAAAATGAATAAGATGTTGTTTATAAGTGTTAGTTTGTTCCTGATGAACAAGGCGGTGGTGACTGTGGTGAAGGAAAAACTCCCTGAGTTTTTGACAAATAAAATGTGAAACTTGAACTTGAAACTATAACAGAGCGCGACATCACAGACAGGAATCTCATACAGTGAGAATGGATGTCAACACTAAAGCAAGAAACCCAAGAACACAATTTGAAACCTTTCCATTTACTAGAGCCACAACTGCACCTCCTGCAAACATCATCTCTAGCAGATGCACCGATATTCATCACATCACCCCAGGGTTTCTGCATTTCTGTTCATTTGGTTTTATTGGGGATTTTAAATGAAGGTGACTTGAGTGTTTTTGTGCAGGAAAGAAAACACAAAAGTAAACAGTTCATTAAATATCTCAACAACTGCTTTGAGTAGTTTTGGGGACTTTTCCTCACAGTGTCAAGCTTTTCTTGAAAAGTCCATCTTAAAACTTGATGATGGTGGTGCAGTTGGAAGTGGCCACACAGTCATACGTGTACAGTGAGTACAGCAGGGGGCTCAAAACACAACCCTGGGGAGCTCCAGTGCTGAGGGTATGGATTGTGGTTTGTCTGTCAGGAAGTTGAAGATCCAGGACCTCCAACTTAGAGGTCAGCGTGGAGGGAATTATTGTGTGTGTGTTCAGGCATGAGAGGTGTGTGTGTGTGTGTGTGTGTGTGTGTGTGTGTGTGTGTGTGTGTGTGTGTGTGTGTGTGTTCATGTGTAAGATGTGTGAGTCTCTGTTTGTGTGGGTGTGTGTGTTTTCAGGTATGAGATGTCTATGTTTCAAGTAATGTGTGTTCAGGTGTGATATGTGTGTGTGTGTTCAGGTGTGTGTGTATGTGTGTTTTTAGGTGTGAGATGTCTGTGCTTGTGTGTGTGTGTGAGGTCAGGTGTGAGATGTGTGTGTTTGTGTACGTGTGTGTGTTCAGGCATGAGATGTGTGTGTTTTTTTGAGTGTGCACGTGTATGGGTAAGATACGTGTTCAAGTGTGAGGTGTGTGTGTTTGTGTACGTGTGTGTTCAGGTGAGAGGTGTGTGTGTGTGTGTGTGTGTGTGTGTGTGTGTGTTGGATTTGGAGTAAGTAATGTGCAGTAAGATTGGACAGTTTCCAATCAGAGTCTGTGGACTGTCTCAGGTTCTGCACTGTACTGATGTGTATTATAGATGTGTGGTGTGTTTTTTCCTGAAGGTGTAAAGTTTACATTTTTTTTAACTCCGTAAAACGTCAATTACAAACTTTTATTACAAACTCAAAGTCCATTAGGAAGAAGAAAATCTGGAAGTATTTTAGTTCTACATGCAGTAGTGACCTCTGAGCATGGCACACTACTCACTTTGTTTGTAAAAAAAAAAAAATCTCCTCCAGCATGTCTTTATCCTCAGAAAGTCAAAGGTGAGAGATAAAGCAGTTCCTGCTTGGATTCTCTCAGCTCCCTGGTATTTGGAAAATTCTTGCACAAGTTCCTGAATGTTTCTCCATCTGTCCACTAAAAAGATGCTGATAAGATTAGAGCAGAAAAAAGTACAGAGTGGAGGTGTAACCAATCTCCTGAAGGTGGAAAAGTGAAGGCTTTCTGTTACTCCAAACATTCAGATGCTCACACACCCTTTATGTACCACCTACGTAATGTAGTGTAGTGTTGTGTGTAGTTTAGTGTGTTGTGTAGTGCAGTGTGTAGTGTAGTGTTGTGTATTATCATGTATACATTTTGTGTATTCAGAGCATATCATTTTGATGGGAGCTATTATCTATTATGGTGAAGCAGCTGTTTAACCATCAGAGGGTGAAGTTCTGTAGTTTATTGGCCGTAGGCAGAAATGATCTCCTGCGCTCTGCGATGTATCGTGGATGTATGAGTCTGTAGTGGATAGGAGAAGTTCTCCAAGATGAAATGTTTGGACAGCATCCTCTTTTCAGACACTATTGTCAGAGATTCCAGCTTCACACCAACAACACCACAGGCCTTGTGGATTAATTTGTTGAGTCTGTTAGTGTCTGCCAGTCTCAGCCTGATTCCCCAAGCCACAGCACACAGGAGAGCACTGACCACAACAAACTCATAAAAGATCTGTTCTACTGTAGCTTTGTGTTGTGTTGTGTTGTGTTGTGTTGTGTTGTGTTGTTTAACATAGTGTTTATTAGAGACATTTTTTCAATGATATTTTTATCTGTAAATGTTGTAATTCTGCCTCAGACTTGTTATCAGTCCTGATAACATCAAAATGTGTTCTATAATTTGGGACATTAAACAGTGAATGAAGTTGTGTGCCCTTCGCAGGGCGTGGTGTGTATCGTCAAGTCAAGTCAAGTTTATTTCTATTGCGCTTTTGAGAACACACATCATCTCAAAGCAGCTTTACAGAATTTAACAGTGAAGGTGAACGATGTGTTTTTACCTGATGAGCACCATGGAGACTGTGGCAAGAAAAAAACTCCCGTAGATGTTATAAGGAAGAAACCTTGAGAGGAACCAGACTCAAAAGCAGAACCTCATCCTCATGTGGGTGACATCAAGAGTGTGATTCTAGTCTTTAAACACTACAGAACACTGAAGAGTGAGAACTAACATGAGCACTGGAGTGTGTGATTATGACTGATGTTCTTTTTACAGTTTTTACAGTCATTATGGTTATAAAACTAGGAGCTACTGAGCAGCTCATAAAATAGCTCAACATCTGAGATCATCACAGATCCAACACCAGCTTCTCCATGCCAGAGCCTTTAAACACTCCAGGAGGTCCAGTGTCCAAACTCCACATGAAGTGGGATCCATTTGGCACTGGTGCATCTCTAGATGGGTCGGGATGTTTGTGGATGACCGCCAAGGGGTGTGGGCTGCTAAAAAAGAGACTTCGCCTTCAGAACAGGGGGCAAGACGGCCTAAAAGACAGCCAAGGCCAAACTGTCCTGTGCCATCAGAGAGGCAAAGCGCGCACATGCATAGAGAATCCACGGCCAATTCCAGGACAGCGGAGATCTCCAGCGCATGTAGCAGGGCATCCAGGCGATCACTAACTACAAGACGACATCACCTGCTTGTGACCGTGACACCTTCCTCCCAGAAACGATGAACGACTTCTACGCCTGGTTTGAGGTGCAGAACAACATGGCAGCGAGGAAGACCACCCCTCCTTCCAGTGACCAGGTGAACCATAGCTGAAGTGGGGAAAACTCTATGCAGAGTAAACCCACAGAAGTCTGCTGGACCAGACAAAATTCCTGGCAGAGTTCTCAGGGAATGTGCACAACAGCTAGGGGATGTCTTCTCAGACATGTTCAACATCTTCCTGAGCAGCGCCATTGTTCCTACGTGCCTCAAAAAGACGACTATCATTTCCGTGCCGAAGAAGTCTTCTGTCTCCTGCTTTAATGACTATCGTCCCATCGCGCTCACACACATCGTGATGAAGTGCTTCAAGAGGCTCTTCATGAGGCACGTGAAGACCCAGCTTCCACCCGCACTGGACCCTATTCAGTTTGCTTATCGTCCGAACTGCTCCATGAATGATGCCATCTCCACGAACCTTCATCTGGCCCTCACCCACCTGGACAACAAGGACTATATATGAATGCTGTTCAAAGACTTCAGTTCAGCATTCAACAAGATCGTTCCTCAGCACCTGATTGAGAAGCCTGAACACCTCCCTCTGTAACTGGATCCTGGACTTTCTGACTGAGAGACCTCTGGATCGGAAACAGCATCTCCAGCACTACCACACTGAGCACTAAGGGGCACCTCAGGGCTGTGTGCTCAGTCCACTGCTGTTTACTCTGCTGACTTACGACTGTGTAGCAATGCACAGCCCAAATCACATCATTAAGTTTGCCGATGACATGACTGTGGTTCATCTCATCAGCAAGAACGATGAGTCAGCATACAGAGAGGAGGTGAAACAGGTAACAGCCTGGTGTGGAGCGAACAACCTGTATCTGAACGTTAACAAAACATGGTTGTTGACCTCGGGAGAGCACAAAGCGACCATTCTGCATTCTATCATTGATGGGTCCTCCATAGAGATCGTCAAGAGCACCAAATTCCTTGGTGTTCATCTGCCGGATAACCTCACCTGGTCACTCGACA
>MU551671.1:258140-269060 GCA_024362625.1 Silurus asotus | reverse complement strand
GTGTGTGTGTGTGTGTGATTATAGAGGAGTGTGTGCAGGGTTAGGGTAAGGGTAAGGGTTAGGAGTGTGTGTTAGTGGTTGGTAATGTGGTGTGAGGTGAGAATATTGTCTCTGTCTCCTGTATGAACAGTGTTATAGTTGGTTTTCTGAACAGTAGTGAGAAGGTGAATAAACAGAAAGGAATTGTTATAAATAATGAGTGTGTACTGGTTTCTCCACTCGGTTCTCCTGCTTAATATGTATTGTTGTAAAATGTTCCTCCTTTTATTAGTGATGAGGCGATTGTGAAAGAGCGTCTCGGTACGGGGGAACCGTCTCCCCCATGAAGAAAATCCCTCTCGGCTGTATGTCCCCACTAGTTAAACACTTGGTGTCTTTTAGAAGGATGCTTTTTATGGTTCTGAATGAAGGTGTTGAGGAACTAAACTTTGGCTTTTCAAGTTCAGGATCATGGATTTGACTACAAAATCTTTGTTTTCACTGATTCAGAAATTAAATGTTTTAAATGTGGTCAGTTTGGGCATCTTGATCGCGCCTGTCCCGATAAACAGAGTGACCTCGGAGTGACCTCCAAGCGACCGGGGCAGGAAGCAGCTGAACCTGCTGGAGTCGTTCCCCCTGCGGCTTCAGCTTGGCCTGCTGCTGAAAGCCCCATAACTGCTGCTGCACCAGGGCCTAGGGGGTGCAAGCCCCAACCTCTACAGACTACAGACTGTAGACCAGAGGTCCACTAATGACATAACCACCCCAGAGAAGCCCTGCTAGGCCGAACCGGATCGGGAGAATCCCTGCTCGGCTGAACCGGGCCCAGAAAGGCCCCACTCGGCTGAACTGGACCAGGAGAAGCCCTGCTCGTCTAACCTGGGCCTGAAGAGGTCTTGCAAAACCGAAATAGTGAACTCTGGAGCAGTGCTGGAGCTGCCTGTGCTGGCAGAGGCAGGCACAGGGGTGCAGAGCTGTCGCCAGGAGACACCAGTCACCAGTGCAAGGGGACGGGGAGACGTGGAGATGGAAATGAGCCTCAGTTCAAAGTGCTGACTAAAAGAAAGAAAGGTAGGGGACAAGGAAAAAAGCAGGCAAAGAAAGAGATGAAGGGGGAGGAACCTGAATCAGACAGTGAAGATGCAATGTCTGATTCAGTCTTTAATCTAGACTCTCAGGAGGAACCGTTAAATGTATTATACAGCGCTGAGGACATAAAAGAGTTTTTAAGAACCAGCAAGTGGAAAAAAAAGAACGTATTAGTCGAGGAGTTTTTCCCGGAACGCAAGCAGTTTGTCAACGATATTAAGCACTTTAGAAGAGAAGAAGCTTTTACTGATCAGGCAATCTTTAGATTAAAAAAGCTGATAAACGAAGGTCAATAAGGAGAAGACTGATGAAGACTGATGAAGACTGATGAAGTGTGTGATTCTTCTTAGGGTTTTTTTTTTTTAGCATTTGTTTGTTTTACTTTTATTTCATTTTTAATGAATGGGATTCAAGTTGTGAGTCTTAATATTATTAGAGCGAGGGATTATGGAAAGAGAGTAAAGCTCTATGAGACAGAATCGTGTTGATGTTATGCTGCAGGAGACCCACAGTAAGGCTGCTGATTGGAGGGAAGGAGTGGGACGGGGGGTTGGTGATTTTAATTCACAACATGTCGCTTAGTGGTGGTGTTGCCCTGCTTTTTACTCGCAATTTTATTCGTTTCTTACACTGTAGAAGACATTTTAAACTGGAGGCTTTTAAAAGTGAGCGATTTTAATGAGAATCAGGTTTTAGTGTTTATCAGTGTGGACGTCACCAGTGCAGTGGATTGAGTTTCTTAGACAAACTCAACAATGTTGTTTTAAACTGTAACACTGCAGATTTTTTTATTCTGGGAGGTGATTTTAATTGTACAGAAGAAAATAGACAGAAATCATGCAGTACCTCATGCAGCTTCCCCCAAGCGCCTGTGGGAGATGGTGGAGGCCCACGATCTCTCTGTGACATTTGGAGAAATCTAAATAAGAAACAGAGAAAGTGCATGAGACAGGGCCCTATAGCCATCTAGTAGATCCGACACCGAGTGAGGTCGGAATGGGAACTTGTAAAGGGGCCAGGTAAAGGGGAACAGGTGTCTGCGATTTGCGCCAGGAGAGGCTGAGAGAGAGCTTCAGAGGGAAGCGTGGCAGGAGGAGGATCCCTGACAGGCCCACAGCATAGAGAACACGCTCTCCCTGGCGGTTTCCTGGTTTTTAAGCATCAACTGCCTTTTCTTACAAAGTGTTTTATTTTTACAGTAGGCATCTCTGATCACTATATAGTTCAGTGTACCATCAGTAAGAAAAAAATAAAACCTAGGAGTGCCTACTGGCATTTTAACACTTTCAGAAGATGCTAAGTTTAGAGTCTCTTATTTTTTTATGGAATTGTTTTAAACTAGAGGAGGCAGCGTTTAACTCACTACAGCAGTGGTTTTAGACATTGCCAGATCTCTAAAAGCTCTGGCGATAGAGAAGGTGGAACTCCAGTGTTTGGAGGCCACAGGAAATAGAGGGCATATTAAAGCCATCAAAAGTATAAAAGCCAAAATGAACAACCTGCTGGACACTACAGCACAGGGGGCGCTGGTCTGCTCATGCTTTAAAAGCGTCACTGAGATGTATGCTCCTTCTAAGTTCTTCTTTATTTTAGAACAAAAGAATGGACAGAAAAGATTCATACATGCCGTGCAAACAGAATCAGGGGATCCCGTGTCAGAGCCTTCTGAAATTTACCAGCAGTCAGTCAGCTTCTATTTGAAGCTGTATAGCAGTGAGTGGTCAGAGGCACAGTTAGTGGAGGAGAGCTTCCTTAAGGACCTGCCAAAGCTCACAGAGTCAGTGGCCAGAGAATTGGACAAGGAGCTGACACTGGCTGAGCTTCAGAAGGCTCTCCAGGGCATGGAGAACAGGCGAGCGCCAGGTATAGAAGGTCTCCCTGTGGAGTTTTTCAAAGCATTCTGGGCAGTAATAGGGCAGGATGTGCTGGTGGTCCTACAGAACAGTGTGAGAGGAGGTCAGCTACCAATAAACTGCAGGAGAGGCCTCCTGACCCTGCTGCCAAAAAAGGGAAACCTGACCCACCTAAAGAACTGGTGCCCAGTGTCACTACTGTGCACTGACTGCAAGCTGCTGTCAAAAGCATTAGCCTCGAGACTGACGAACAATCGTCCGATGATGGAGCAGATCTCACCATGAACAGACACACTGTGTGCCTGGCAGGTCGATATTTAACAACATATACCTAATTCGTGACATTTTGTACGTCTACAAGCTATTGGGTTTAAAGACTGGTCTGATTCTCCTGGACCAGGAAAATGGCCAGTTTGAGCATGAATACTTGTGGAAGGTGCTGGAAAGATTTAGGTTCAACCCTGGTTTCAGAGCCATGATCAAGGTGCTGTACAGTAAAACTGAGAGTGTCCTGAAGGTGAATGGTGGTTTATGTGCTCCTTTTAGAGTGTACAGAGGGATCAGGCAGGGCTGTTCACTGTCAGGTTGTACTCTCTGGCGATTGAACCTCTTTTAAACAAGTTAAGGAGTCGTCTCTCTGGTTTTAATATTCCACATATTAATGCCTCCATATGCCTGTCAGACTTGGTAGTCATAATACACACAAAGGATGATGCCAAGTTTTTAACTACCATTTTAAAGGACTTTCAGATTTTATCATCTGCCCAAAGTCAACTGGGGTAAAAGTGAATCCATTTTAGTTGGGGAGTGGGGAGGTGGGCAACCTTCACTTCCAGGAGGCTTGGCATGGAAAAGATGTGGTTTTAAATACTTGGGTGTCTACCTGGGGAGCAATGAGATTTTACAAAAAAAACTGGGAAGGTTCTTTAGAGCAGCCTTTCAGACTGAGCAGGAGGCTGTCCTACAGGGGGCGAACGCTGGTCATCAAGAACCTCACTGCGTCGTCCCTCTGGCACAAGTTAGCCTTCGTCGATCCTCCACCGAACCTGCTGGCAAAAACATCCTGGCCCTGCTGGTGGATTTCTTCTGGGACAAATTACACTGGATTCCTCAGAGTGTTCTCCATCAGCCGAAAGAGGAAGGAGGGTACGGGCTGGTCCAGCTGTCCAGCAGAGCTGCACCATTCTGCCTCCAGTTCATCCAGAGACTCCTCACTGGACCCAGAGACTTAGTATGGAGAGCAGCAGCCAGTGGATTATTACGCACAGTTGAAGGACTTGGGCTGGACAGAGCCTTGTTTTTAATGGACATAAAAATGCTGGACAGAGCTGGATTACCAATGTTTTACCATGGACTTTTTAAAATCTCTTTTTAAAAAACAAAACAAGGGCTGTCAAACACTACACTGGTTGCTGGAGGAGCCTCTGGTGTACGGAGGGTGACCGAATATCTCCAGTGTGATCGTTCCTGCTCTGTCCAGAACACTAATCTCCTCTGGCATGGTGACGCTCCGGGAGCTTGTAAACATCACGGGGTCAGACTTGTCGAGGGCAGAGGACCTGGCAGCACGCATGAGGCTGAGGTCCCTGCGTGTTGTCAATCAGCTGCTACACCGCTGGAGATCTGCACTAACATCAGACCTCAACGGGTGTGAGCACCCCCTCCTGGAGTGCAGGGGTAAAGGGGAGATGGACTTTGGGTCAGTGTCTGGGAAGCTGCTCTACAGAGTGTGTGTTAAGGTTCTGAATAAAAAAAAGCTGAGTGGGAGGGTGGACCCCCATGGAGAAGTGTTCAGGGTTTTAATGCTGATATTAAACCAGAGTGGAGACACTGTACAAACCACCGTTACCATAAAGAGCTGTGAGCTCCGATGGAGGATTTTACATGGTATCATCTCTGTGAACTCTTTATTTCTGTTTTAAACCCTGATGCTGCAACTGACTGTCCTTTTTATTCACAGAGAGAAACAGATTTCATGCGTTTATTCACTGCTCCAGGTCGCAGTCACTGTTTGTGTTTTTATGGAGCATTTTAAGGTCTTTTTATGTTGATTTTACTGTTCAGTGTTTTATTTTTGGTGTTAAATACGTCAGGTGCCACCTGGTTACTTTTCTCCTCGGTCAGGTGAAGATGGAGATAAACATGAGCTGGAAACACCAGAACACACAGAACACTGACTGTGAGACACAGGAATGTTAAAGAGGCTGATCAAATTAAGAGTTTAATAGATTTAAACTTTTACAGAAGTGTGAATGATGTGTGTGTGTGTGTGTGTTTAAATGTGTGTGTGTTTAAATGTGTGTTTAAATGTGTGTGTGTCTGTGTTTAAATGTGTGTGTGTTTAAATGTGTGTGTGTGTGTGTGTTTAAATGTGTGTGTGGTGGAGAATGTGTTTGTGCTCTGTTACAGAAGGAGAATAAACTTTACACCAGAACTGAACTCATTACTCATGTTTTACTCAAATATAAACCCATCATCATATTTATTTATTTATTTATTATTTAATTTACTAAGTCACCCTGAATTTAATGATGTGTGTAAATAAAGTTTGTTTCTCTCTCTCTCTCTCCCTATCTCTCTCTCTCTCTCTCTCTCCCTCTCTCTCTCCCTATCTCTCTCTCTCTCTCTCTCCCTCTTTGTCTCACACTTTCTCAGTGATTTTGGAGAAGCCTATCCGTATCCCTCGCTCGTTGTCAGTGAAAGCAGCGAGTGTGTTAAAAGGTTTTCTAAACAAGGTGAGAGCGTCTTGTCCTTCACACACTCCTCTGTGTTGCTTACACACTCAACTCCATCTTCATTCTTCTGACCCCTCGAACATCAACAGCATGAACTTCTTCAGCAGTTTGAGCTACAGGAGCTCTTCTGTTAAATTGGACCACATGGTCCAGTCCTCACATGCATCAATGATCCTCGTCCCCCGCGACCCTGTCGCTGGTTCACCACTGTTCTGTCCTTGGAGCACTTTAAATACATTCTGACCATGCAGACCAGAAACATCCCACAAGAGCTGCAGTTTTGGAGACGCTCTGACCCAGACGTCTAGACGTCATCATTTACCAACTTGCTCAAATCCGTACACTCGCCCATTTTTCCTGCTTCTAACATCAAGGTCAACTTGTTCACCTGCTCACACGTCTCCTCTGATGTCCCTGACTTGCGTAGCTGAGACAATCTGTGTTTTTCAGTGCATGTTTTTTTTTTTAGGATCCAAAGGAGCGACTGGGGTGCCAGGTTCAGACAGGATTTACAGATATTAAATCTCACACGTTCTTCAGGAGTATAGACTGGGAGCAGGTGAGAAGATCCACAATCAGCTTCACTTCACGTGTGTGTGTGTGTGTGTGTGTGTGTGTGTGTGTGTGTGTGTGTGTGTGTGTGTGTGTGTGTATGATAAGGGAACAGAGAAAGAGAGAGAGAATAGATGGTGTGTATTTGGTGATACAATAAGGGAAGAACCATCTGTTCCCATTTGTACAAATCAGCATGAAGCACATGACTGCAGGAGATGTTTCCTCAAACTCTACAGAGTGAAGGAGATTGTGGCATGATGGTGGTGAAGTGGTATTTTAAGGGGTTAATTCTGATCTTTTTTCTTTCTCTTTTCTCTTTTCTTTATTTCTCCCAGTTGGAGCAGAAGCAGGTCACTCCTCCGTTTAAGCCTCAGATTACTGATGATTATGGATTAGAGAACTTCGACACACAGTTTACCAACGAACCAGTACAGCTCACACCTGATGATGAGTGAGACACACACACACACATATATACACACACACACACACACACACACACACACACACACACACACATTTCTGTCTGTCAACATTGATCATATTTCTGAAGGTATTTATTCTGATGCACATGATCAGTAAAGATTAATTAATAGAAAGACGAAGAAGAAGATGATGATGATGATGATAAAGATCTCACTGGCAGTGTTACAGGCGTTGAACATCAGCAGGGATGGAACATGACTGTAGTCCCGTGGAAGAATTATTACCTGTGCTGCAAATCAGAGCAATAAAGGGTGGAGATGGAAATGTGTTGACTAGTGAGGAGAGTTGGATGGTGTGGAGATGTGAAGCAGGATGTAGATAGGATTAGTAAGGAGGAAGTGAAAGCAGCGATTAAGAGGATGAAGAGTAAAAAGTCGGTTGGATCAGATGACATACCGGTAGAAGCGTGGAGATGTTTAGAAGAGATGCAGTGGAGATTTTAAACAGATTGTTTAACAGGATTTTGGAAGGTGAGAAGATGCCTGAGGAATGGAGAAGGAGTGTGCTGGTACTGATCTTTAAGCATAAGGGAGATGTGCAGACCTGCAGTAACTACAGGGGTATAAAGTTGATCAGTCACACCATGAAGTTATGGGAAAGAGTAGTGGAAGCCAGGCTGAGAGAAGAGGTGACCATCTGTGAGCAGCATTATGGTTTCATGCTGAGGAAGAGCACCACAGAGGGTGGGGAGAGTAGTTGTGGTGTTGTATGAGGAAGTCTGGTGTGTCAGAAGTATGTGAGGGTGGTGCAGGACATGTATGAGGACAGTGTGACACCAGTGAAGTGTGCAGTAGGAACAACAGACTGGTTCAAGGTGAAGGTTAGACTGCATCAAGGATCAGCTCTGAGCCCTTTCCTGTTTGGAGTGGTGATGGACAGATTGACAAACGAGGTCAGACAGGAGTCTCTGTGGACTATGATATTTGTGGATGATATTGTGATTTGAGGTGAGAGTAGTGAGCAGGTGGAGAAGATCCTGGAGAGGTGGAGGTACACACTGGAGAGAAGAGGAATGAAACTCAGTAGGAGTAAGACAGAGTACATGTGTGTGAATGAGAGGGAGGGCAGTGGAGGGGTGCGGTTGCAGGGAGAAGAGGTGGAGAAGGTGGAGGAGTTCAGGTACCTGGGGTCAACAGTGCAGAGTGATGGAGAGTGTGTTAGAGAAGTGAAGAAAAGAGTGCAGGCAGGGTGGAGTGGGTGGAGAAGAGTGATAGCAGGAGTGATTTGTGAGAGAAGAGTATCTGTGAGAGTGAAAGTTTATAGGACTGTGGTGAGACCTGAGATGTTGTATGGATTAGAGACAGTGGCATTGAGTAAAAGACAGGAGGTGGAGCTGGAGGTAGCAGAGCTGAAGATGTTGAGATGTTTGTTGGGAGTGACGACGATGGACAGGATTAGAAATGAGTTTATTAGAGGGACAGCGCATGTAGGACGTTTTGGAGACAAGGTGAGGGAGATGAGATTGAGATGGTTTGGACATGTGTAGAGGAGGGACATGGGGTATATCAGTAGGAGAATGCTGAGGATGAAGACACCAGGAAGGAGGAAAAGAGGAAAATCATGGAGGAGGTTTATGGATGTGGTGAGGGAAGACATGCAGGTAGTTGGTGTGAAGAGGCAAATGTAGAGGACAGGGGGGTATGGAGACGGATGATCTGCTGTGGCGCCCCCTAATGGGAGAAGCTGAAAGAAGAAGAAGAAGTGTAGTTAGAGTGTGTGTAGTTAGTGCAGTGTGTGTGTGTGTGTGTGTGTGGGGGGGGTTAGTGTGGAGTATTGGGTTTGTTATGAGGAATGAAAGTCTCCTGACTGCACTGTGTGTTGTGTGTTTTCTCTCCTCAGGGACGTAATAAAGAGAATAGACCAGTCTGAGTTTGAGGGCTTTGAGTACATCAACCCCCTGCTGCTCTCCACCGAGGAGACCGTATGAGAGAGGAACCGCCGAGAGCTTCTGTCTGTCTGCTCGCTCGCTCGCTCGCGGCTCCACGATACACACGGGGATTAGTACTGACTGTGTGACTACAGTGAGAGAGAGAGAGAGAGAGAGAGAGAGAGAGAGAGAGAGAGAGAATTCCACTACAAGCCTACATCTTTTTATCTCTCTCTCATTTCTCTCTCATCCCTCTATTTCTCTCTCTGTCTTTGTCCTTCTCAGACTCATCTAAAGTTCTCCTAGAGGCAAAAACACAGCAAACAGAATCAGAACTGGAGAAGTTTTAAACTGAACAAAACTGAATTCCCTCAAAAATCATCTGAATCGTCTTCCTCCTTCCCATCATCCTCTGATTCTGTCGTTTTTGGTGCCTGCACTCATCACAGACTTTGTTACTCGGAATCTCCTGCTTCAGCTCATGGTTCTGTTTCAAAACTTGATTTAATGTGCACTTCTTCTTCTTCTTCTTCTTGTACATGTTTTTATCGGGGTTTCAGATGGAGGCATGTGCCGATGTTCAGGTTTATATCCCTCCTTCACGGGGCAGAAGTGAGACGAGGTGTCTCTTACACGTCTCTCAGATTCCAAGAGTTCACTTCACCAGACGAGAGAATGTGTGAGAAATAATCAATAAATGTATCTTCATGTAGTGGCTGATGTGTAACAGGAAGTGATGATGTGCTGAGGACAGAGCTGTAACATGGGCACCCCCCTCCCCTAAAACACACACACACACACACACACACACACACATACACACACACACACACGCATACACACACACACACACACACACACACACACACACACACACACACACACACACACACACACACACACACACACACACACACAGTGTCAACTCCAGGCTTTCGTCAAGACAAGAGTTCATTTAATCTACGACTGATAATTTAACAGATCAGCATTTTCCTCCATCTCAAACCAGCAGAACATCAGAGATACAACACACACACACACACACACAAACACACACACACACACACACACACACACACACAAACACACACACACACCTAAAACTCAAATCATTTACACACTTCAAAACTCAGGAATAAGGTAGTCTCAGACTTGGGGGCGGAGTCAGTATAAACAAGAGGCGTAATCTGAAATTGGGGCTGTGATGCTCCTCCCCCTTCCCCTACTCTTAATCAGGATCGGTTTAATGGATTTAAAGTGATGCTTCAGTGTGCTAATCACAGTTAGCATCAAAACCACACACACACACACACACACACACACACACACACACACACACACACACACACACAGGTGGTTATGAATAAAGGTCTAGGGTAACTTCAGTCAATCAGAGTACATTACTGAGAAAGTGATAAACGTAATGTAATTAGTTAGAGTTCTCTGTGTGCGTGCGTGTGTGTGTGTGTGTGTGTGTGTGTGTGTGTGTGTGTATGCGTGCGTGCGTGTGTGAGTGTGTGTGCGTGTGCGAGAGAGAATTAGTGCTTTACTGCTGTATAAAAGTGCAGTATGAGAGATAATGAGACTATGATGAAGATGAAGAAGATGGTCTCTAATGAAGCACAGATTTCAGGATGACATTCTGAAACACAAACTCATTAATTAATTAAATAAACAAATACATTTGGAGTTCAGGTGGTCATGTGATGATCTTGTTACATCACACTTCCATTTAGCTCACTAGTATAACCCTTCACTAGTGACTACATAACAGCTAGTGAATAGTAGCACTGATATATTACACATGATATTGTTCATGATCAGCATTAACGCTCTCACGCTGCAGTATCTGAGTGAACTTCTGTACCAGGATGATCCTCCACGCCTACTTAGATCAAAAGGTGCAGGATATTTGTTGGTATTTGATGGTGGTGTGGTGGGTCGTCTCTTATCCCAGAGATCCCTCATGTCATGTCAGGTTTCCTTCTGCTTCTCCCTTTTAGTTCTGCTGCTACAGTGAGTCTTGTTCCTACTTTCACCCTGATCACACTGTCTTTACCTTTTATACAACAATAAGAAGACTAAATAATCCATAACTTTTTCTCTCACTCTTTTAACCTGCTCTTGATGTACCAGTGTTTCTTGTCTGTCCAACATCATCATCATCATCTTTCGGCTTCTCCCATTACTGGTCTTCACAGAGGATCATCCGTCTCCACACCCATCTGCCTCTTTCACACCAACTACCTGCATGTCTTCTCTCACCACATCCATAAACCTCCTCCTTGGTCTTCCTCTTTTCCTCCTACCTGGTGTCTCCATCCTCAGCATTCTCCTACTGATATACCCCATG
>MU551671.1:250968-258073 GCA_024362625.1 Silurus asotus | reverse complement strand
TACAACATCTCAGGTCTTACCACAGTCCTATAAACTTTCCCTTTCACTCTCACAGATACTCTTCTATCACAAATCACTCCTGCTATCACTCTTCTCCACCCACTCCACCCTGCCTGCACTCTTTTCTTCACTTCTCTAACACACTCTCCATTACTTTACACTGTTGACCCCAGGTACCTGAACTCCTCCACCTTCTCCACCTCTTCTCCCTGCAACTGCACCCCTCCACTGCCCTCCCTCTCATTCACACACATGTACTCTGTCTTACTCCTACTGACTTTCATTCCTCTTCTCTCCAGCGTGTACCTCCACCTCTCCAGGCTCTTCTCCACCTGCTCCCTACTCTCACCACAAATCACAATATCATCCACAAACATCATAATCCATGGAGTCTCCTGTCTGACCTCGTTTGTCAACCTGTCTTTTACCACTGCAAAGAGGAAAGGGCTCAGAGCCGATCCTTGATTCAGTCCAACCTCCACCTTGAACCAGTCTGTTGTTCCTACCCTACTGCACACTTCACTGCTGTCACACTGTCCTCATACATGTCCTGCACCACCCTCACATACTTCTCTGACACACCAGACTTTCTCACACTATACCACAACTCCTCTCTCCACCCTGTCGTACGCTTTCTCTAAATCCACAAACACACAATGCAGCTCCTTCTGACCTTCTCGATACTTCTCCATTAACATTCTCAAAGGAAATAATGCGTCTGTGGTGCTCTTCCTCAGCATGAAACCATACTGCTGCTCACAGATGGTCACCTCTTCTCTCAGCCTGGCTTCCACTACTCTTTCCCATAACACACTCCTTCTCCATTCCTCAGGCATCTTCTCACCTTCCAAAATCCTGTTAAACAATCTGGTTAAAAACTCCACTGCATCTCTTCTAAACATCTCCACGCTTCTACCGGTATGTCATCTGGTCCAACCAACTTTCCACTCTTCATCCTCTTAATCGCTGCTCTCAATTCCAACTTACCAATCCTATCCACTTCCTGCTTCACATCTCCACACCATCCAACCTCCTCTCTCTCATTTTCCTCGTTCATCAGCTGCTCCTCACTAGTCAACACATTTCCATCTCCATCCTTTATTGCTCTAACCTGCAGCACATCCTTCCCAGTTCGGTTCCTCTCTCTGGCCAATGGATACAAATCCTTTTCTCCTTCCTTATTGTCCAACTTCTCCTACAGCTCCTCATATGCCTTTTCCTTGGCTTTCACCACATCCCTCTTTACCTGCTGCTGCATCTCCTTGTACTCCTGCCTACTTTTATCATCACTCTTTCGATCCCAATCTCCTTCTGCTCTCCTGCACTTCCTCATTCCACCACCATGTCTCTTTGTCTCTTTTCTAGTTCCAGATGTTACACCAAGTACTTTTCTATCTGTCTCCCTCATCACTTCTGCAGTAGTTTCCCAATCATCCAGCACCTCTTCACCACCACCGAGCTCCTGTCTGACCTCTTCCCTGAATCTCACATTACACTCTTCCTCCTTCAGTTTTCACCATCTTCTTCTTCTTCTTCACCTCCAAAACAATTTTACGTACCACCATCCGATGCAGTCTAGCTACACTGTTCCCTGCCAACACCTTACAGTCTCCAATCTCCTTCAGGTTGCATCTCCTACATAGAACATAGTCCACCTGTGTGCACCTTCCTCCACTCTTATACGTCACCCTGTGACCCTCCTTCTTCTTAAAATAAGTATTCAGGATATTTCCAACATCTAAACATGAAAATATAAATGGGATGGGTATGTGTATGAGAGATATTGACATAAGTACAGATTAAGTGTATATGTGATGGTTTTAAATGACACTCAGTGTAGTGTTGAAGTGACCATGTGCAAATTGTGCAACAATGGAAAGTGTGACGCATAGAGAAGTCTAGGTATCAGCTGAACGCACCACCCTCTTGGAGGGCTCGCCTGTCCTGCATGGTGCTGTTCCCAAACCAGGAAGTGATGATACCAGACAGTATGCTCTCAATGGTGCAGGTGTAAAAGGTTCTTAGCACCTGAGAGGGTATTTTAAAGTCCCTTAAACGTCTCAGATGGTACAGATGCTGCTGGGCCTTCTTCACCAGGGTGTTGATGTGACCAGCCCAAGACATGTCCTGTGTGATGTGAACACCTAGGTACTGGAAACTGTCCACACTCTCCACTGGGGTCCTGTTGATGTTTAGCAGTTGCTATGACCGCTCCTGCTTTCTGCTCCACTATCAACTCCTTAATCTTGCCAACATTCAGAAGATTGTCCTCCTGGCACCATCTCTCCAGGTTCATCTCCTGAAGGTAGGTAGTCTCAACATTGTTGAAGATCAGACCCACCACAACAGTGTTGTCAGCAAACTTGATGGTGAAGTTGGAAGTGGCCACGCAGTCATATGTGTACAGCGAGTACAGCAGTTAGAACTCGACCCTGAGGAGCTCCAGTGCTGAGGGGGAGAACGGTTGAGGTGTGTGCCTGCTTGTGCAGGTTGTAGTCTGTCAGGAATTTGGAGTTGCATTGATGCAGGGTGGGGTTACTTAGAGGTGAGCCTGGAGGGAGACAACAACTGTAGTGTACAAACAGCATTTTCACATAATTCCCTTTTTAGCAGTCCAGGTAGCTCATTGTTGCGTGAAAATCATGTGTAGTGTTCCAGTCTCTTTCTTCTCTCCAGATCTGCCCGATGTATCCTGATGCTCTACCTCTGGATGGAGTTATCTTCAGTTGGAGACACACTGTGCAGCTGGAGATGGTTCTACTTCAACATCCTAAAGATCCACGATGTTACTGAGCAACTTAAGAACTTTGAGGATGGATTTGGACTGTAATTAATATTAACAGTCTGCTACAATGTTCTCAGGAACACAGTTTTCATGAACAGTTCTGCCTGTGAGCGTCATCACTGAACCTCAACACTGATATAACTTTAATCAGGTACATTTAGTGATTAGGGTGAGGTTCTGTTTAAAGTCTGGTTCCTCTCATAGTTTCTTCCTCATGAAGTTTAAGGGAGTTTTTCCTTCACCACAGTCACCACTGGATCACTCATTAGGGAGAAACTGATAAGGAACAAACTTAAGACACTAAATTTCTACATTCATATTTATGTCTCTGTTAAAAAGTCTACACAAAAAAACTGAACTGAACTATGATTAGATGAACAAAGGAGGATGAAACGTCCAGACTGGATGCGAGTTCAGACCTGAGACCTTTCTTGCTGCAAGAGATTCTCACACTGCTGGTTGGTTTGAGAGTCACGTGGGTCAAAAACACACCAAACAAACATCATAATGCAAGAAAGTCACAGAAGTGTTTATTAGCACTGAATCTGTAGCACTATTAGCATATTTACATTATATGTGCTCCTTTATTAGCATATTTACATTAGCACTGCTAATTTAGCTGTTATGCTAAACGCTAAATTCAAAGCAAACCACTTAGATTATTTGTAATCTTTAAATATATTTAAATATTCAGTATTAATGTGGTTAAGAACCCTTGTGGGATTAATATCGTTTTCTGTAGCGCTGTACAGTTTATTCACAACAGTGTGGATGAGGTCATGTGACCCACGAGGAACGACGATGATGAAGTTCACCACACCACATCTACATTCATCTCTGATAAACACTGGGCAAGATGAGAGTCGCACTCCATCTGAGAAAACCTGAAACACACACACACACACACACACACACACACACACACACACGCTAATGCTAATGTTATTAGATCAGATGTTATCATGAATGAAAAATGTTTGACCTCGCAGGAAATGACGACAGGCACATCGGACAGCATTCCAGTCTAATTCCATCTGATCCTGATCCACTTCCAGATGTTTGGACTCTGTGATCTATTTCAGCTCCTGATTCAGATGTTATTTCTAATCCAGCTGTTGCCCTGGGTTTTATTCCAGAAGTGCCTACAGTTCTTGCTCCTGCTTCACGTTCACACACTGCTCCAGAACGCTCCGATACCAATCCGCAGTTTCTGGTGCTGGACCCGTTTCCATCCCACTCACATTGAGGTCCGTCAGCGTGCCGGTTCCCCTGACCGAGGGAGCTCGGTGTGCGGTGGATTGGGACGCAGCCATCTCTGTACCTCGGCTCAGGAGAGGAAGAGAAAGAAGCAGAGCCTGGAATGGGATCAGGAATAGGAAAAGGAATAACATCTTCATCCAGATCACACAAACACTGACCTGACTGTCCTTCCTTCTTCTCCTGTAAACACACACATTTATATGAAAACATTAATTGTTTTAAACAGTGTGTGTGTGTGTGTGTGTGTGTGTGTGTGTGTGTGTGTGTGTGTGTGTGTAAGAGAAACATGCACATATATAAAATAACCTTAATGACCACAACCTTTAGAGTTTTTTCTTTATTTTTATTATTTACAAAATTCTACATTAATACTGAGGAATCCAAACTATAAAACATCTGGAATTCTGTAGTAACTGGATTTAGGTGGTGTGATTGTGGAGGACAGATCATCTGATGCAGCACCCACTCACCCTCCATCTTCAATAAAAAGCTCTTCCAGAACCTAGAGGTGTGTTTGGGGTCTTTGTTGTGGTCCCACAAATGATGGTCCCACCTAGTGTAAACCAGATGAGATGGTTGCATGTTCCTGCAGAATGCTGACAGTTTTCTTCTGCTTTAAAGTCCATTCCTTCTGTTTCTTGGCCAAAACAAGTTTCTTCTGCTTGTTGTTCTTCTGCAGTAATGGTTTCTGCAGTAATGGTTTCTTTGCTGCAAGTCCATCATGAAGGTCTGACTCCCACAGTCTATGTTGAAATTTCTAACACATTCGAACTCCAAGAAGTATTTATGTTGATCAGCAGTTTCGGAGGCTGGTGATTGTAATAGACGGATCCTGTGCAGCAGAGGTAGCTCTCGGTCTCATGAGAGTCTGTTTCATTATAGCGTTTGATGGTTTTGGAGACGGAGATATTTCAGATCCACTGAGCTTCATTTCTGAAAGTAATAATGGATCTTTTCTGCTTCTTGTTAGAATCTGGATTTGTGCAGTAGTTTGTAGCAGCACTAATATTGAGATTGACTCTGTACTCACACTTTCCTCTGCACAACACAACATAAAACCTAAAGCTCATTAAGAAGAAAAGGAAGTGTTGCTAAAACACACCTGTGACCTGAAACCCATTCCAGGTGACACCTCATGATTGTGATTCTGAGAGAATGATAGAAGTTTGTGAAGCAGCATCAAAACTCCATCAAGTTCCTCTGGACACGTTTTTTGTTTACTACAGAATTCCAGACGTGTTCTTTCATAGTGTGGATGTCAGCAAGTATGTGTGTGTGTGTGTGTGTGTGTGTGTGTGTGTGTGTGTGTGTGTGTGTGTGTGTGTAGAGGACACATACCCCACACTTTATTATAATTGAACACTGCTGTATAAAATGCTGAGAAATCTATAAGTAAAATCTGAAAGTTGTGTTTAAACACATTCTGCACTCCTGGTCCAGTGTGTGTGTGTGTGTGTGTGTGTGTGTGTGTGTGTGTGTGTGTGTGTGTGTGTGTGTGTGTGTGCGTGCGTGTTTGCTCCACTGAATAATGCATCCTCTGCTCCAACTCATTAGCTGTCTGTCTGTGAACTTGAGTGTGACGTCTCCGGAGTTAAAATCTGCCAAACCAGCACTAAACCTGCTCGGCGCAGACCATCACCCCGTTTCCATGGACACCAAAATCCACCCATCATCCTCACACACTGCGCTGTGCTTCACACTAATTGGCAGTCACTCTGACAGCGCGAGTGTAAAGCGAGTGTGTGTGTATGTGTGTGTGTTTCCTCGGGGGAGAAGCTCGGTGCTGCTGGTGATGTGATGACACACAGTCTCAGCCTCGACCAAATAAATAAATAAATAAATGACAGACGCTGAGCTCAGCTCGACTCACGCTGGTCATGTGACTCACGTAATAAATACTCACCGGTGTGTTTCAGACGTCTCACACGTGCAGCTCTCTTCTTTTGGTCATATAGAATTATTTTCACGTGATTGCAGAGTATTGCCCTGATGTCGTGTGTGTGTGTGTGTGTGTGTGTGTGTGTGTGTTAGACAGTGAGATTAACATGTAAAGATGCAGGAAGTGGTCACGTGACCCCAAGCAAACTTCTCTCAGGAGGGGATGTGTTGGGTTTTTGAGTCGTACCGTGGAGAGCTGAGGGAAAGCAGGAACACTGAGATCCTCAGAGGCCTGAGACGAGGACTGTGGACATAAAACCTGCAGAGTTTTCATCCACAGCTTCTCCACCTCACACAGAGCAGAGGAGGTCCAGCATGAAGATCTTCCACCTGCTGAAGAACTACACACACACACACACACACACGATTAATACAACGTTCCACACTGAACATTTCCTTACACAACACCACTCACCTCTAATCATTAGTGCTGCAGGAATAATTGCGATCGTGATGTTGGCTTGTGATTAAATAGCGGCAAATGTTGTGATTTAATAAAATAAAGAAGTGCGTGTTTGGACAGATTTTCCACACCACTAACAAAACAAACAAAGACCTCACACCAGATAGTCTCGCTTTAGGCAGTGCACGTGTGGCATGTGGTCACGTGACTTTCCGGTGTGCAGCACGGAGACCAGGTGAAGGTGGATGCTGAGCAGATCGACATTGAACTGGTCACCAACACCAAGATCACCAACACCCAAATCACCAACACCCAAATCACCAACACCCAAATCACCAACACCCAAATCACCAACACCAAGATCACCAACACCAAGATCACCAACACCCAAATCACCAACACCCAAATCACCAACACTGAGCAAAGGAACTGTGCAAGAAGGGTTAGTGTTAGTAGAAGTGTTGAGTGTTAGGGTTAGTGTTAGTAGTAGTGTTGAGTGTTAGTAGTAGTGTTGAGTGTTGTGTTAGTAGTAGTGTTGAGTGTTAGGGTTAGTGTTAGTAGTAGTGTTAGTAGTAGTGTTGAGTGTTAGGGTTAGTGTTAGTAGTAGTGTTAGTAGTAGTGTTGAGTGTTAGGGTTAGTGTTAGTAGTAGTGTTAGTAGTAGTGTTGAGTGTTAGGGTTAGTGTTAGTAGTAGTGTTAGTAGTAGTGTTGAGTGTTAGG
>MU551671.1:238468-245968 GCA_024362625.1 Silurus asotus | reverse complement strand
ACATGCTCCTGAGGTTCCATTTCCCCACTTCGTCCTGGTCTGCCTCTGGATAGTGTTCTCTTCAATTGGAGGCGACTCTGTGCAGCTTGGGACGAGTTTCTCATCAAAGCCTTGGGTGGTTCCAAGAAATTCCGAAGTAAGATCAGAAGCTTTGAGGATTTGGACTGTAGTTAATGTCAACAGTCTGCTACACTGACTCAGGACTACAGTTTGCTCTGATCACCATCACTGCACCTCAACATCATTTACCTGCAATAAATGGACATTCAGTGGAACCCAGATGAGGATGAGGTTCCCTCTTGAGGCTGGTTCCTCTCAAGGTTTCTTCCTTCTGCATCTCAGGTAGTTCTTCCTTCACCACAGTCTCCACTGACTTGCTCATCAGGGAGAAACTTACAAACCTGATTCCAAAACATTTGGGACAAATTGTGAATAAAAAAAGAAAAGCAATAATTTACAAATCTCATAAATTTATATTTTATTCACAATAGAATATAGAAACATATCAAATGTTGAAATGTTAAAATTTGATTTGATTTGAAGTGAGACATTTTTAAATTTCATGCCAAATACTGGATCATTTTGGAGTTCATAAGAGCTACACATTCCAAAAAAGTTGGGACAGGTAGCAATAAGAGGCTGGAAAAGTGAAATGCACATATAAGGAACAGCTGAAGGATCAGATTGCAACTTATACATTTGCATTTGCGGCATTAAGCAGAAGCTCTTATCCAGAGCGACATACACAAGTGCTTTAAATCTCTAGTAATGAATAAATCTACACTGTACACAAGAATACAAACTCAATATAAATATAACTCTTGAATTCTACAAGGCAAACTTGGAAAGTGCTAATTTAAGTGTTTCAGGAAGAGGTAGGTCTTTAATCGTCACTTGAAGATAGTCAGAGACTCTGCTGTACGGACATCTCGGGAGGTTAATTCCACCACCTCGGTGCCAGAACTTGTAAGGTCAATTGGCAACATGATTGGGTATAAAAAAGAGCCTCTCATCATATCATCCAAAGATTCTGAGAATCTGGAACAAACTCTGTGCGTAATTGTCAACGCCGAAAACCAGACTGGATGCCTGTGATCTTCTGGCCCTTAGACGCCACTGCATCACATACAGGAATGCTGCTGTAATGGAGATCACAACATGGGCTCAGGAATACCTCCAGAAATCATTGTTGATGAACACAATCCACCGTGTCATTCACCGTCACCGACTAAAACTCTATAGGTCAAAAAAGAAGCCGTATCTAAACATGATCCAGCTCAGGTGTTTTCTCAGGGCCAGGGATCATTTAAAATGCACTGTGGCAAAGTGGAAAACTGTTCTGTGGTCAGACGAATCAAAATCTGAAGTTCTTTTTGGAAAACTGGGACGCCATGCCCTTCAGACTAAAGAGGATCAGGACAACCCAAGTTGTTCTCAGCGCTCAGTTCAGAAACCTGCATCTCTGATGGTATGGGGTTGCATGAGTGCGTGTGACATGGGCAGCTTACACATCTGGAAAGGCAACATCAATGCTGAAAGGTTTATCCAAGTTCTAGAACAACATGTGCTCCATCCAGACGTCGTCTCTTTCAGGGAAGACCTCACATTTTCCAACATGACAATTCCAGACCACATACTGCATCAGTTACAACATCATGCTGTGTAGAAGAAGAATCTGGGTACTGAAATGTCCAGCCTGCAGTCCAGATCTTTCACCCAGAGAAAACATTTGCTGCATCATAAAGAGGAAGATGAAGAAGAAGACCTGAGACAGTTGAGCAACTAGAAGCCTGATGGGAGAACATTCCTATTCCTAAACTTGAGCAGCTTGTCTCCTCAGTCCCCAGACATGTACAGACTGTTATAAAGAAAAGAGAGGAAGCCACACAGTTTTTTCAGAGGTGTTGATGCCATGAAATTAAAAAAAAATTATTTTTCCCCTTAAAATTTAACATTTTCTCAGTGTAAACATTTAATTTGTCGTCTATTTTGTGTTCTGAATAAAATATTGAAATTTGAAACTTCCACATTATTACATTCTGTTTTTATCCACAATTTCTACAGTGTCCCAACTTTTTTTGGAATCGGGTTTGTACATACCTTCTGAAAGGAGCTCCGGCCGCTAACACATAATACACTACCGCTAAATTGAAACCCCCAAGCGAGTAAAATGAACAAAAAACAACACAGTGGATTCACGTTTTTTATTATATTTAGAAAATACTAGTTTTGATGGTTGTATTATTTCATTTTGTTGCATTTATCTGCCACACCTTAAAGGCCGGTCCGTGAAAATATTTAAAAACCAATATAGGAAAACCAGTGTGTGTGTTATGGCTATAGTGAGTGTGGGTGTGTTAAGGTTGTATTGAGTGTGCGTGTTAAGGTTTTTGTGGGTGTGTGTGTGTTAAGGTTAAGAGTGTTAAGAGTGTGTTGTGGCAAGTCGCCGCCCCGTTTTCCTGAACACAGACACGGGAAACTTAAATTGGTTTTGAGGTGTTTTTATTCAGGACCGTGGCAGGTCCCATCAGGCGGCTGACACTGCCACCATCACCATCGGCTCGTAGGGGTCAGGGTCTTCCTGCCGCGTGGCTGCGGAGTCATCTCTCACTGACGAGGCGATGCGTGGGTCCGGCGAGAGTTCCTCTTCCGCATTTCTTTCATCTGCAGCCTGTAGTGAGAGAAAGAGGGGGAAAGAGCCGCCATTAATCGGGAGCCCAAGGTTCTCCAACTCACTGCCCTCCCGGCTGCCTTTTATCAGCCTCGCCGAGCTTAAAGACAGAGAAGAGCCGCCACTCAAATTGAGTTTCAGTCGTGTCTTGTTAGGAGTCCATGCCTCCTCGTTTGTTGCACTGGGCTGCGATGCCTCAGCATTGTCCTTCCGCACCCTGCTGATGGTTGAGATGGTTGAGGTTACCCGTCGTCATAGTGTGTATTAAAGTTATAGTGAGTGTGTGTTTGTTACACTTATAGTGAGTGTGTGTTTGTTAAGGTTATAGTGAGTGTGTGTTTGTTAAGGTTATAGTGAGTGTGTGTTTGTTAAGGTTATAGTGAGTGTGTGTTTGTTAAGGTTATAGTGAGTGTGTGTTTGTTAAGGTTATAGTGAGTGTGTGTTTATTAAGGTTATAGTGAGTGTGTGTTTGTTACAGTTATAGTGAGTGTGTGTTTGTTACAGTTATAGTGAGTGTGTGTTTGTTACAGTTGTAGTGAGTGTGTGTTTGTTAAGGTTATAGTGAGTGTGTGTTTGTTACAGTTATAGTGAGTCTGTGTTTGTTACGGTTGTAGTGAGTGTGTGTTTGTTAAGGTTATAGTGAGTGTGTGTTTGTTACACTTATAGTAAGTGTGTGTTTGTTACGGTTGTAGTGAGTGTGTGTTTGTTAAGGTTATAGTGAGTGTGTGTTTGTTACACTTATAGTAAGTGTCTGTTTGTTACGGTTACAGTGAGTGTGTGTTTGTTAGGATTATAGTAAATACGGTGTGTGTTACCGTTATATTGAGTGTTTGTGTGTATGTGTGTGTGTGTGTGTGTGTGTGTGTGTGTGTGTGTGTAAGGGTTATTATGAGAGTGTGTTATAGTGAATGTGTGTTAAGGTTATAGAGACTGTGTTTGTGTAAGGGTAGGGTAAGGGTGTGTGTGTGAGTGTGTGTGTGTGTGTGTGTGTGTGTGTGTGTGTGTGTGTGTGTGTGTGTGTGGTGTGTGTGTGTGTGTGTGTGTGTGTGTGTGTGTGTGTGTGTGTGTGTGTGTGTGTAAGGGTTATTGTGAGTGTGAGTGTGTGTGTGTGAGTGTGAGTGTGTGTGTAAGGGTTATTGTGAGTGTGTGTGTGTGTGTGTGTGTGTGTGTGTGTGTGTGTGTGTGTGTGTGTGTGTGTGTGTGTGTGTGTGTGTGAGTGTGAGTGTGTGTAAGGGTTATTGTGAGTGTGAGTGAGTGTGTGTGTGTGTGTGTTAGGGTTATTATGACTGTGTTTGTGTTAGGGTTATATTGTGCGTGTGTTGGTGCTGTTATTGTGTGCTTGGTGCAGTAAGAGCGCTGTGGTGATAGAGGGCACTCTCGCTGTACTGATCTCCTGCTGCTGACTGGAACATCACCAAAGGAAATTAGTAAGCAATGAGAAATGCAGGGTGGGGCGTGTCCCAAATCATTCTAAAGCCCTTGATCAGGCTGAGTGGGTGTGAGAAAGGAGCCGCTCAGGGTTTTGGAATAAGTCCTTGATTTTATTATAGATTAAAGTGTGCACTAATATTTGCGTATGGATTTGACCAGTTGAACACACCAACCCTCCTCTGCTTATAAACAGGCTGAAGGCACACGTGCAAAGCTCACTGACGTCTTATAACCTGTTATTAAGGCATTATAGAGCACACACTCCACAGCCATGAGTTCTGGAGCTACTCTCAGTGTGGCAGTATGAGGAAAACCGAGCTCACACACTCCACCCAGGCTACACACACACACACACACACACACACACACACACAGAGCTTTAAAAAAATTCGGGTTGCCAGGTCAACTTGTTTAACTGCATGATCCCTCAGGAGAAGTTTATGAACTTCCCATGTGCACAGGAACGCTTCCACTTAAAGAGAACACTATCCAGAGGCAGACCGGGACGAAGTGGGCAGATTCGAGAAGAGGAGCAGGAACAGTAGTCACTGGAACCTCAGGAGCATGTTTAACTCGACCGAGAGAGAGAGAGAGATATAGATTATTTAGTCTCCTGATTGGTGTATGAAAGTTAACGTCACTGTGCAGTTTGGACTCTGGTGAGATTCACTGTAGCAGCAGAACTAAAAGGGAGAAGCAGAAGGAAACACAGACATGAGGATCTCTGGGATAAGAGACGACCCACCACACCACCATCAACAAACCTGTGATGGAGTGAACGTGTGAATGTGAGGAGACGACAGCATCCAAATATCCCAGTTCACCAAACACTCCATATCCATGATCCCTCCAGATCTGCTCCTTTACCTCACAAACACCTACTGACTAAAGACTCCACTAAATAAATATGTGTTCAGCCTCGACTTGAACACTGAGACTGTGTCTGAGTCCCGAACACTGATTGGAAGGTTGTTCCATAACTGTGGGGTTTATAAGAGAAACATCTGCCCCCTGCGGTAGTCTTCATTATTTGAGGTACCAACAAATAGCCTGCACCTTTTGATCTAAGTAGGCGTGGAGGATCATCCTGGTACAGAAGTTCACTCAGATACTGCAGCGTGAGAGCGTTAAGTGCTTTATACGTCAGTAGTAGTATTTTATAATCAGTGTGAGATGGAATTGGGAGCAGTGTAGATGATTAAAACAGGGCTGATGTGATCATATTTTCTAGATCTAGTGAGGACTCTTGCTGCTGTTATTTCTCAGGTGAAAGAAGGAGATCCTGGTGATATTATTCATGTGAGACTCAAAGAAAAAACTCGGGTCAATAATCACACCGAGGTCTTTGACTGCTGTACACACTGAAACAGAAACACCATCCAGAGAGTTGAGCAGAAGAAAGTTATTAAGCATCCACTGTCTAATGTCCTTTACACACTCCTCATTGTTTAGTTGATCTCTCTCATCTGGCTTTGCTGAAATATACAGCTGTGTATCATCAGCATAGCAATGGAAGCGAAACCCATGTTTATGTATAATTTCACCCAGAGGCAGCAGATATAAAGAGAAAAGCAGTGGGCCTAAGACAGATCCTTGAGGAACACCAAACTTTACCTCAGAGAGTGTGGAGAACTCACCATTTACATCAACAAACTGATAACGATCAGTCAAATAGGACCTAAATTTATTTCCCTTTAATGAGATTCAACAAAGTCCTGTAAGGTTGCAGGAAGAAGAGTTGGAGAAGGTGGAGGAGTTCAGGTACCTGGGGTCAACAGTGCAGAGTAATGGAGAGTGTGTAAGAGAAGTGAAGAAAAGAGTGCAGGCAGGGTGGAGTGGGTGGAGAAGAGTGATAGCAGGAGTGATTTGTGATAGAAGAGTATCTGTGAGAGTGAAAGGGAAAGTTTATAGGACTGTGGTGAGACCTGAGATGTTGTATGGATTAGAGACAGTGGCATTGAGTAAAAGACAGGAGGTGGAGCTGGAGGTAGCAGAGCTGAAGATGTTGAGATGTTCGTTGGGAGTGACGACGATGGACAGGATTAGAAATGAGTTTATTAGAGGGACAGCACATGTAGGACGTTTTGGAGACAAGGTGAGGGAGGTGAGATTGAGATGGTTTGGACTTGTGCAGAAGAGGAACATGGAGTATATCAGTAGGAGAATGCTGAGTATGGAGACACCAGGAAGGAGGAAAAGAGGAAGAACAAGGAGGAGGTTTATGGATGTGGTATGGGAAGACATGCAGGAATTTCTTTTTATTTAAAGTCTGGTGTGAAGTCTGGTTTAAAGTCTGGTTTGGAGTCTGGTGTGGAGTCTGGTTTGAAGTCTGGTGTGGAGTCTGGTTTGAAGTCTGGTGTGGAGTCTTGTGTGGAGTCTGGTTTTGAAGTCTGGTGTGGAGTCTGGTTTTGAAGTCTGGTGTGGAGTCTGGTTTTGAAGTTTGGTGTGGAGTCTGGTTTTGAAGTCTGGTTTGGAGTCTGGTTTTGAAGTTTGGTGTGGAGTCTGGTTTTGAAGACTGGTTTGGAGTCTGGTTTTGAAGTTTGGTGTGGAGTCTGGTTTTGAAGACTGGTTTGGAGTCTGGTTTTCAAGTCTGGTTTGGTGTCTGGTTTGGTGTCTGGTTTTGAAGTCTGGTTTGGTGTCTGGTTTTGAAGTCTGGTTTGGTGTCTGGTTTTAAAGTCTGGTTTGGAGTCTGATTTTGAAGTCTGGTTTGGTGTCTGGTTTTGAAGTCTGGTTTGGTGTCTGGTTTTAAAGTCTGGTTTGGAGTCTGGTTTTGAAGTCTGGTTTGGTGTCTGGTTTTAAAGTCTGGTTGGAGTCTGGTTTTGAAGTCTGGTGTGAAATCTGGTTCCTCCCAAGGCTTCTTCCTTTACCATCTCAGGGAGTTTTTTTCTAACCACACTCGCCACTGGTTTATTTATTAGAGACAAACTTACACCTATAAAGAACAAACTTATTCATTATTTCTTATCAAAGTATCTGTGTAAAGCTGCTTTGCATCAGTGTCCATTATTAACAGCTGAGGATGCAGTACTGTTCCTCAGTGCACGTGACTGCAGGATCTACAGTCTCTCATTTATGTCCAAAATCTCTGTGCTTATAAACCAGACGCTGCGTGTGTACTGTTCACACGTGTGTTAAAAATCAGCATAACGTTTAAACCTTGTAACTACTTTAATAATGCTGGTGTGTGTGTGTGTGTGTGTGTGTGTGTGTGTGTGTGTGTGTGTGTGTGTGTGTGTGTGTGTGTGTGTGCTGTTTTTCGGTGTGAATTGGAGCTGCTCCGATTTATAACAGCGGAATGTTTCGGATTGTTATATCTGGCAACCCTGAAGTAAAGCGAATCTCGCACACGAGCTGTGTGTGTGTGTGTGTGTGTGTGTGTGTGTGAGTGAGTGTGTGTG
>MU551671.1:218804-224086 GCA_024362625.1 Silurus asotus | reverse complement strand
GGGGGGAAGAGAGAGAGAGAGGTGGCGGGGAGAGAGAGAGAGAGAGAGAGAGAGAGAGAGAGAAACCACGTGTCTAGTGCACTTGAGCTAGGTCACTAGATGAGAAATGAAACGCTCCTGAACATCGTACAGACACAATGGAGACATAAAGCCTGATTATAAAGGGTGGAGTCTGACATATACCACTAGAGGTCAAAGGTTATGGAGGCCACTGGTGTCACACACACCAGTGACACACAAACACACACACACACATTTCTAATTTTATCTCTCACACACACACACACACACACACACACACACACACACACACACACACACACACACACACATTATATATAGATATACACACATACACACAGCTTCAACACAAACACTATACACACCACACACACCTACACCACACACACAACAATCACACAGCATATACACATATACTATACACAACACACAACACACACACACACACTAATCACATTACAGGTCTTTTCCCGAAGCTGTGTGTCTCTGCGGGAAATGAACTTTCCTCAATGAAATCATCTCGCTCATCACATGACCCTGTATCAGCTAATCTGGTTTTACACACACACACACACACACACACACACACACACACACACACACACACACACACAGAGTAATCGATGTGCATTAGGGTTTCAGATGGAGTCGTTCTTCTCGTCTTTACACACCATGTATCAGGAGAAAATTTCCCAGAAGGTGTGTGAGGTTGTAGTTACGCTGTAATATTGTGGTTGTTACAGTTACAGTGTATCTCACCCTCAATGACACCTACAGCATGGGGCTTTCTCAGTGTTCGATTTTGGTGGGTGAAGTCCACATTCAACCAGGGTTTTGACAGAAGCAGGACCAGGACTTGTTCCTCACCCGCAGCATCTCCCTGTGGGAGCTGGTTAGCAGTTTGATGATGGTGTGAGAGGAGAATAATCATCATAATCTACTCATCATACAGGCTTTCTACAGCTAAGTAATAATAAGGAGGAGTAGATAAAGGAGTAGAAGGTGGTAGAGAACAAGGATGTAAAGGAGGATGGTTTCCTGCAGTGCATTGTGGGAGTGGAACCTCTAACACTTCACCCAGTGAGCCACTTTATAATGAGGTCAGATCAGCTTACAGCAAAACAACCAAGTGAGAGAAGTGTGACGACGGAGTGATACGATTTAAAGTCCAACCGTCTTTGATTAGAAGAACATTTCACCTCTAAAATATACTCCTTTAGTGTATAATCTACCCAGGGACAGTGTGTTAAAGTAGGCTGTCTGCAGTGTGTGTGTGTGTGTGTGTGTGTGTGTGTGTGTGTGTGTGTGTGTTTCTCAGCTGCTCTACTGTATGAGAGTGTCCACTTTATCCTCCCCCTCTTCGTCTAGTGTTTGGTGCCTGCTCGTGCCTGGTGTGTGTGTGTGTGTGTGTGTGTGGTGCTGTGTGTATGAGTGTGGTGCTGTGTGCGTGCGTGCGTGTGGTGTATGTGTGTGTGTGTTGTGAGTCTTGTGATTGTGAGATGTTTATTCCTTAGTGCTGTTCCTTTGTTCCTCACACACACACACACACACACACACACACACACACACACACACACACACACACACACACACACAAACTTAACAACCCAGATAAATAGTCCTAAAAGCAGGGTTAAACCTGACCCGGTGCTGACCCGGTGCTGACCCGGTGCTGACCTGGTGCTGACCCCTGGTCATGAAGCTGCATTTGGTGTCGTTAAAGGAAAGTGTCGGTGTCCTGATGACTTTTCAAGATAGCGCCTAGACTTTTTGTTCACCCCTCATAAAAGTTTAGTGGTACAGACCGTAAACCCCTACACACACACACACACACACACACACACACACACACACACACACACACACACACACACACACACACACACACGCACACAGACGCAGATGTGAGACGTTCCACAGCAGGGTCATGGGGTTACGACCTTCCTGAGACAACAGTCTTCTAGAAATACTAAAATAGTGCTTTCTGGCTAACAAACACACACACACACACACACACACACACACACATACACGCATATACACACACACAAAGACACAAACACCACACACACACACAAAACACTCAAACACACACACACACACACACACACACACAAACACCACACACATACACGCACACAAAGACACAAACACCACACACACACATATACACACACAAAGACACACACGCCACACACACATAACACGAACACCACACTCAAACACACATACACATAGACACACACACCACACACAGATAACACTCAAACACACACACAAACACCACACTCACATACACACACACAAACACACATACATAAACACACCACACATGCAAACCACACTCACACACACTCACACACACCACAAACACACACCATACTCCTACACACACATACACACCACACTCACACACACTCTCACACACCACACACACCAGACTCACACACACACCACACTGACACACACAGATCAGACAAGAGACCCACACACACTCACACATAAACACTTACACACATGTGCACACACACACTGATATGTGTTCAATAAACAGAGTTGAATTCGGGATTTGATACCAAAAAACCTTCTCCTGCACCTTTACCTTAGGATATAGTATGTGTGTATAGTCAGTGTGTATAGTGAGTGTGTATAGTGAGTGTGTATAGTAAGTGTGTATAGTATGTGTGTATAGTCAGTGTGTATAGTGAGTGTGTATAGTGAGTGTGTATAGTAAGTGTGTATAGTGAGGTGTGTATAGTATGTGTGTATAGTCAGTGTGTATAGTGAGTGTGTATAGTGAGTGTGTATAGTCAGTGTGTATAGTGAGGTGTGTATAGTGAGTGTGTATAGTATGTGTGTATAGTGAGTGTGTATAGTGAGTGTGTATAGTGAGTGTGTATAGTGAGTGTGTATAGTGAGTGTGTATAGTGAGTGTGTATAGTGAGTGTGTATAGTGAGTGTGTATAGTGAGTGTGTATAGTGAGTGTGTATAGTGAGTGTGTATAGTGAGTGTGTATAGTGAGTGTGTATAGTGAGTGTGTATAGTGAGTGTGTATAGTGAGTGTGTATAGTGAGTGTGTATAGTGAGTGTGTATAGTGAGTGTGTATAGTAAGTGTGTATAGTGAGTGTGTATAGTAAGTGTGTATAGTGAGTGTGTATAGTAAGTGTGTATAGTGAGTGTGTATAGTAAGTGTGTATAGTGAGTGTGTATAGTAAGTGTGTATAGTGAGTGTGTATAGTAAGTGTGTATAGTGAGTGTGTATAGTAAGTGTGTATAGTGAGTGTGTATAGTAAGTGTGTATAGTGAGTGTGTATAGTAAGTGTGTATAGTGAGTGTGTATAGTAAGTGTGTATAGTGAGTGTGTATAGTATGTGTGTATAGTGAGTGTGTATAGTATGTGTGTATAGTGAGTGTGTATAGTATGTGTGTATAGTGAGTGTGTATAGTATGTGTGTATAGTGAGTGTGTATAGTATGTGTGTATAGTCAGTGTGTATAGTGAGGTGTGTATAGTGAGTGTGTATAGTATGTGTGTATAGTGAGTGTGTATAGTATGTGTGTATAGTATGTGTGTATAGTATGTGTGTATAGTATGTGTGTGTAGTGAGGTGGGTATAGGAGGTGTGTATAGTGAGTGTGTATAGTATGTGTGTATAGTGAGGTGTGTATAGTGAGTGTGTATAGTATGTGTGTATAGTGAGGTGTGTATAGTGAGTGTGTATAGTATGTGTGTATAGTGAGGTGTGTATAGTGAGGTGTGTATAGTATGTGTGTATAGTGAGTGTGTATAGTATGTGTGTATAGTATGTGTGTGTAGTGAGTGTGTATAGTATGTGCCTATGGTATGTGTGTATAGTGAGTGTGTATAGTGAGGTGTTTATAGTGAGTGTGTATAGTGAGTGTGTATAGTATGTGTGTATAGTGAGGTGTGTATAGTGATTGTGTATAGTATGTGTGTATAGTGAGGTGTGTATAGTGAGTGTGTATAGTATGTGTGTATAGTGAGGTGTGTATAGTGAGTGTGTATAGTATGTGTGTGTAGTGAGTGTGTATAGTATGTGCATATAGTATGTGTGTGTAGTGAGGTGTGTATAGTGAGTGTGTATAGTGAGTGTGTATAGTATGTGTGTATAGTGAGGTGTGTATAGTATGTGTGTATAGTGAGGTGTGTGTAGTGAGTGTGTGTAGTGAGGTGTGTATAGTGAGTGTGTATAGTGAGGTGTGTATAGTGAGTGTGTATAGTATGTGTGAATAGTGAGTGTGTATAGTATGTGTGTATAGTATGTGTGTATAGTAAGTGTGTATAGTGAGGTGTGTATAGTGAGGTGTGTATAGTATGTGTGTATAGTATGTGTGTATAGTATGTGTGAATAGTGAGTGTGTATAGTATGTGTGTATAGTATGTGTGTATAGTAAGTGTGTATAGTGAGGTGTGTATAGTGAGGTGTGTATAGTATGTGTGTATAGTGAGTGTGTATAGTATGTGTCTATAGTGAGATGTGTATAGTGAGTGTGTATAGTATGTGTGTATAGTATGTGTGTATAGTAAGTGTGTATAGTGAGGTGTGTATAGTGAGTGTGTATAGTATGTGTGTATAGTGAGTGTGTATAGTATGTGTGTATAGTGAGATGTGTATAGTGAGTGTGTATAGTATGTGTGTATAGTATGTGTGTGTACTGAGTGTGTGTAGTGAGGTGTGTATATTAAGTGTGTATAATATGTGTGTATAGTGAGGTGTGTATAGTGAGGTGTGTATAGTGTGGTGTGTATAGTGAGTGTGTATAATATGTGTGTGTAGTGAGGTGTGTATAGTGATTGTGTAAGTGTGGATTATGAGTGTTTTGTATGAGTGTGTAAAAAAATGCTCTATTGTCTATCCAGACTCGGGAGTCCAGGAACTTGTCCTACAGGAGTGTTGATGTAGAGTGTGTGTGTGTGTGTGTATGTGTGTGTGTGTGTGTGTGTTTGTACGGCGTCTCTGTGGAACATTTAGTGTGTGTTTTTAAATAAAACACTTCAGCACTAAGAAGACAGGATTTCAGGACAAATTTTGGGACAAAGCCATGATTTGAGACACTAAGCCCCGCCTCGGTCTCAGGAACATAAACGTCGGAGTGTTTTATGTGTGTGTGGTGTGTGTTTGACCTCGTGTGAGTGTGTGATGGGGTCACGGCTCGGCCCAGTGGCCCTGAGGGGTTTAGCTTTATGTGGGTGGGGTCAGAGGTTAAGGGTCAAGGGTTTGAGCTTTTGTTCGAGGCT
>MU551671.1:206282-208782 GCA_024362625.1 Silurus asotus | reverse complement strand
TAGTGTAGCCTCCCTCAGTGTAACAGTGTAACCTCCCTCAGTGTTAAAGTGTAACCTCCCACAGTGTAACCTCCCTCAGTGTTAGTGTAGCCTCCCTCAGTGTAACAGTGTAACCTCCCTCAGTGTTACAGTGTAACCTTCCTCAGTGTTAGTGTAGCCTTCCTCAATGTAACACTGTAACCTCCCTCAGTGTTAGTGTAGCCACCCTCAATGTAACAGTGTAACCTCCCTCAGTGTAACAGTGTAATATTGTAACAGTGTAACCTCTCTCAGTGTTACAGTGTAACCTCCCTCAGTGTTACAGTGTAACCTCCCTCAGTGTTACAGTGTAACCTCCCTCAGCATTACAGTGTAACATCCCTCAGTGTTACAGTGTAACCTGGCTCAGTTTAACTGTGTAATATTGTAACAGGGTAACTTCCCTCAGTTTAACAGTGTAGTGTAACATTCTAACAGTGTAACCTTTTTTTTAATCTCAGTTTTTATGATACCCCCTTCCCCTTTCTCTGCTTCTCCCATTTTGTCCCTCCCATGTGTGTGTATGTGTGACCTACATGGTGAACAGCTTGTGATTTGGGACACTTCCAGAAAACCTTGATATCTGTCCCTCAGCCTTCTGTACATTGATCCTGCTCTGTAGCTCCGCCCCCTGGATGTGTAAAAATGTATTATTGTGTAAAAACGTGTGTGTACAAGTGTGTTTGTATGTTAACTTCTGAAAGACAGTTGCAGCAAATGTTTGTTTAATAGGGTGTGTGTGTGTGTGTGTGTGTGTGTGTGTGTGTGTGTGCGCATGCTAAAGATAGCCCAGTGTTACGACTGTGTGAGATTCTGCAGATTTGGGTGGCGGCTCTTTTCACAGAACTAAGCTCATGTCTAAGCATGTGTGTGTGTGTGTGTGTGTGTGTGTGTGTGTGTTTGTGTGTGTGTGTGTGTGTATAATTGTGTATACGTGTGTGTGTGTGTGTGTGTGTTAGTTTGTGTGTATAAGTGTGTGTGTAATAATGATGGTGTGTATCAGTACTGAAGTGTGTGTGTGTGTCTCGCATTCTGTCTCTTTTAGAAAGAGGTGTGATTTCCTGTCTGACTGAATAACGGTTCAAAGTCTCTCCAATCTTTTTCTTTCTCTCTCTCTCTCTCTCTCTCTCTCTCTCGCTCTCTCTCTCTCTTTCTCACTCTTTCCCCCCTCTTTCTTCCCTTATGTATTTATATTTTTTTTACCGCAGTGGAGTTACTAAGTCTAATCTGGCAACCCGACGTCTCTCTCTTTTAATGTGACATGGCTCTGTGGAATGTGTGTCACTGACCTCACAGTCTGGCCACACACACACACACACACACACACACACACACACACACACACACACACACACACACTGTGACCTGGATCTTTTCAGACAAGAGCTGAATTTTAAGGTCAGAGGTCATTTCTCTTCTCTGCACTGATTCGGCACTTTGCCATCGACTGTGTGTGTGTGTGTGTGTGTGTGTGTGTGTGTGTGTGTTAAGAGCTGATTTACGTGCACACAGTCTGCCAGCAGTGCTAAATTTAAAGCTCACACTTTTGATTGCCAGACACTTCTGTCTCTCTCACACCTGTCTAACTACTCCAGTGTGTGTGTGTGTGTGTGTGTGTGTGTGTGTGTGTGTGTGTGTGTGTGTGAACTGTATGCTTTAAATAAAAGTCTGTGAACTATAAGCATATTCTCTCTCTCTCTCAGGTCTTGGATTCAGTTTCCATTAAGAAGCTAAAGCAGGATGAATTTTCTCCCTCAGCAGATAAAGACAAGAAGCCTGATTGGCTGCGCTCTCTCTCTGCCTCAGCCAATAAAGTGAGGCCATGATCATGAAATCATTTACTCCCCAATGATTGTTAATACAATTCGTTATTAAAAGTTTAACTTGTAGTTAAAATGTTAGTGTTTAACATTGTGTGTGTGCGTGTGTGTGTGTGTGTGTGTGTGTGTGTGTGTGTGTGTGTGTGTGTGTGTGTGTTCAGGGTTTTAATTGTGTTCAGCAGAGACAGCGAGTGTCTGCGTTTAGGCCCTGGTCCCCGAACATCACTGAAAAGGACGGAGCTACAAAAGCAGCAAGTGTTACCCGAGACAGGTAACACAAAACTAACTACACACCACTGACTACACACCACTAACTACACACCACTAACTACACACCACTAACTACACACCGCTGACTACACACCACTAACTACACACCACTGACTACACACCGCTGACTACACACCACTAAATACACACTGCTGACTACACACCGCTGACTACACAATACTGAATACATACCACTAACTACACACCACTAACTACACACCGCTGACTACACACCACTAACTACACACCACTGACTACACACCGCTGACTACACACCACTGACTACACACCACTAACTACACACCACTAACTACACACCGCTGACTACACACCACTAACTACACACCACTGACTACACACCACTAACTACACACCACTGACTACATACCACA
>MU551671.1:188742-191606 GCA_024362625.1 Silurus asotus | reverse complement strand
GTGTGTGTGGTGTTGAATTGTGTGTTGTGCTTGACTGTGTATACATTGTGTGTGTGTGTGTGTGTGTGTGTGTGTGTGTGTGTGTGTGTGTGTGTGTGTGTACTTGTTTGTGTGGACTAAACTCATGCATCCGCGTTGGTTTATCTAGCTGTACATAAGACGGAAAATATGGAGAGAATAGAAAAGAAAATTAAAGGAAACAAAAGAGAAAAAAGCGAACAGGAAGGAAAGAAAGAGTGAAAAAAGTAAAAAGAGAATTCCCTAAATATAAACTGATCCTCTCGTCCCTCAGCTGTGCTATAGATAGGACTGCACAGGAAAGGGGAGGAAAGAGGACAGAACGGTGATGAGAGAATGGAGGGAATGAAATGAAAAAGGAGACTGAAGAAAAAAGAAAAGATGAAAATGAAAACAGAAATGAAGATTCCTGTAGCAGGACAGAAGCAATGGGCCTGATGAGATAGAGATTCAGAAACCAACTAGGAAACCACCAGCACGTTTACATAAAACACATCCAAGATTCATCCTAAACCTGCAAACTTATCATCAACTTACTCAAATCAACACAACATCATCAGCCTCACCAACACCACCAGCTCATCAACACCACCAACTCACCAACACCACCAGCTCATCAACACCACCAGCTCATCAACACCACCAGCTCATCAACACCACCAACTCACCAACACCACCAGCTCATCAACACCACCAGCTCATCAACACCACCAGCTCATCAACACCACCAGCTCATCAACACACCAACACCACTGGTTCACCAACAGATTAACACCACCAAATCACAAACAAACACCAGCTCACCAACACCGCCAAATCACCACACACCAACACACCAACACCACCAGTTCACCAGCTCACCAACACACTAACACCACCAACTAAGCAAAATTTACATTTGCACCATTTGGCAGACGCCCTTATCCAGAGCAACTTACAACTGAGCAGGGGAGGGGAGGGTTTTAGGGCTTTGCTCAAGGGCCCAGCAGTGGCAGCTTGGTGGTGGTGGGATTTGAACCTGTGATCTTCTGATCCAAAGCCCAATGCCTTAACCACTGAGCTACCACCAAATCACCAACACCACCAGCACAGAGACTGCAGCACCACTGCCTCATCACTGCACCACCATCATAATTCAGAACATAAATGGCGTCAAACAAGATGGAGAGTATTTCAAATAGCATTGAAGGAAAGCCTCCAAAAATTCTAGAAAATTTCTTAGTGCATATTTCTCCACCCTCATAAAAAATAACAAGCAGAATTTTTATTCAGCAAATGTAAATGGTGAGTTCTCCACACTCTCTGAGGAAAAGTTTGGTGTTCCGCAAGGATCTGTCTTAGGCCCACTGTTTTTCTCTTTATATCTGCTGCCTCTGGGTGAAATTATACATAAACATGGGATTCGCTTCCATTGCTATGCTGATGACACACAGCTGTATATTTCAGCAAAGCCAGATGAGAGAGATCAACTAAACAGTGTTGAGGAGTGTGTAAAGGACATTAGACAGTGGATGCTTGATAACTTTCTTCTGCTCAACTCAGATAAGACGGAAGTACTTTTACTAGGACCAAATGCAGCTAGAAGCAAACTTTCGGATTACGTAGCATCTCTGGATGGTGTTTCTGTTTCAGTGTGTACAGCAGTCAAAGACCTCGGTGTGATTATTGACCCGAGTCTTTCCTTTGAGTCTCACGTGAATAATATCACCAGGATCTCCTTCTATCACCTTAGAAATAACAGCAGCAAGAGTCCTCACTAGATCTAGAAAATATGAGCACATCAGCCCTGTTTTAATCATCTACACTGCTCCCAATTCCATCTCACACTGATTATAAAATACTACTACTGACGTATAAAGCACTTAACGCTCTCACGCCGCAGTATCTGAGTGAACTTCTGTACCAGGATGATCCTCCATGCCTACTTAGATCAAAAGGTGCAGGCTATTTGTTGGTACCTCAAATAATGAAGACTCCAGCAGGGGGCAGATGTTTCTCTTATAAACCCCACAGTTATGGAACAACCTTCCAATCAGTGTTCGGGACTCAGACACAGTCTCAGTGTTCAAGTCGAGGCTGAACACATATTTATTTAGTGGAGTCTTTAGTCAGTAGGTGTTTGTGAGGTAAAGGAGCAGATCTGGAGGGATCATGGATATGGTGTGTTTGGTGAACTGGGATATTTGGATGCTGTCGTTTTCTCACTCTCACACGTTCACTCAGGTTTGTTGATGGTGGTGTGGTGGGTCGTCTCTTATCCCAGAGATCCTCATGTCTGTGTTTCCTTCTCACCAGAGTCCAAACTGCACAGTGACATTAACTTTCATACAACAATCAGGAGACTAAATAATCCATATCCTCCATTCCTCTTCCCACTTTGTCCAGGGCTGCCTCTAAATACTGTTTTCTTCATTTGGATGCGACTCTGTGCAGCTTGGGATGTTTAGGTTAGGTCAACTTTATTATCCCCGAGGGGCAATTTGTTTTACAGCCAGCAGAATCCATACAATCCCAAACACACAGCAACAAACAGTACAGAGAGAAAAAAAAAACGCCTTGGGTGGTTCCATGAAATTCTGGAGTAAGATCAGGAGCTTTGAGGATTTGGACTGTAGTTAATGTCTACAGTCTGCTACACTGACTCAGGACTACAGTTTACTCAGATCTTCATCACTGCACCTCAACATCGTTTATCTGTAATAAATGGACATTTGGTGGAACCCAGATGAGGATGAGGTTCCATCTTGAGTCTGGATCCTCTCAAGGTTTCTTCCTTCTGCATCTCAGGGAGTTTTTCCTTCACCGCAGTCTCCACCGACTTGTTCATCAGGGACAAACTTACACTT
>MU551671.1:181242-183742 GCA_024362625.1 Silurus asotus | reverse complement strand
GCATGTCACCTTTTAGAAAGCACTCCGCTCCCGACAAGCTTGCTGTTTCATATAATTCCCTGGAGAGATGCATTCTGGGACAATTTAGCTCTGGGTTATGTTAGTCACTCCTTGTTTCACACCCTGTCCTCTTATACCCCATAAAGCTATGCATGCAGGCAGATAGTGTAGGGCATTAAACAAATATTTAGGGTCATTTGTTTCGAGGAGATTAGCATTTGTTTCTTTGAAAGGGTGCGATTTAAAACAGTCAGGAGAAATGAGACATGCATTAAGCACATCCTGTATCCTGTAGCCTTTTACGAGATGCTTTTTGTCTAGCATTTACATGTCAACACCATCGTACGCAATCGTATTGGTCTGCAGTTCATGTGCAAACAGGAACAGGCATATTTTGAACACGCTGATTTTTCAGCAGTGTGAATATCACTGCACTTTTAAGGGTGTTTTAGATTGCCCCTTGGTTCTGCTTAGAACTTCACAACAGATTTTTACTTTTCTTTTAGATGAAGGTTTTAAGAAATATGTTTTTTTAGATGTTAGAAACATTTAAATTTAAAATTAAACTATTAAATCTTAATAATTATTAAGAAGTTATTATTTTACTAACTTTACCCCAAACATATGCAAATGTATGAAAAGAGAAACATGTCTTTTAAATTTCTGTTATACATACAGAATATACATTTTTTCACATTTTCACTGAAATGTAATTTTACATACTGTGGCTTCCAGTTCTACTTTATCTTTCCAAAATGCTACACTGTACATACCTCCTAAGAGTGAATTCAGAGCATGGGATCAGATTTTAAGCACATTTAACTATCGGGTTGGGAATAAAATGAAATTGTATTAATGCTGTAATAGCTAGTTAAATAGCGTATTGATTTCTTTAGCTGTGATTGAACAGCTACGCACAATGCAGGTCAAACTGGTAAGATGGGTAGATCACATTTGATGTCATTTTTCACTTTCCATATTATTGATTTTGTCTGAAATAATCTAAAACACTTAAATCTACAGTGCAGCAATAATAGTATTTAGCAGCTGCCACTGATGAGCTACATACCTGACTAGCTTGTTTTGGTAGTCAGTAGCTAGTCAACTCACACTGGAGTTGCTAGCAGATTTGTAATTTTTTTGCCAGAAACAAAAACTGAATAATTAGAGTAGGTGCTTTTGTGATAAAAAAAAAAAAAGAAATATTTGTAATCCTACTGTTAGCATTGCACAACATATACAGTACATACACTTGTTTTCAATAGAACAAAAACACACAGCTTCACATTATAAGGGTTTTTGGCTAGACATTACTCCATTAATTTCCCCGAAAATCCTGTCACAGCTGTGGCTCAAGTGTGCTTTCCGTTCCACTCAATATCAGAGGAAAGACGACTTTTCCAGGGAAAAAAAACGAAGCATACTTAGGAAAAAACAAATGCCGTACATAATATGTTTGTCATATGTAATAGTTTCTCTCATAGATAAGCAGCCCTAACCTGAGTGAACATCTCTACACCATCATAATATTATTATCACTAAAATATTATCAGTGCTGGGAAAAAAAAACCCATGGTGTACTGTTCAGCCCTCAGTGTTGGAACAGGATAGAGTTATGGTGGTGTTCTGCAGTTTTTTAATGAAGAGAGCTGATATAAAGGCATTTTTGTAGCCCCTCTTATGAAAACATAAATCATCACATGATAATGCTGCCTGGGCTATGTATTCTCAGTACTTTTTTGCATTTAGACAGGATAATAAATAATAGTTTCCTGCATTCTCTGGAAAAAAAATGGTGCAAATATTGTACATAGGGATAAAAAGCCTTAAAGTAGGTTTTTTTATTACTGAAGCAATCCAAGACGTTACACCAGGTAAAGAATAAAATGGATCATTCTTTAATCTGGGTGCAGCATCTCTCTGCTCCTTATTGTTGCCCAGGATATTGATGGCAGGCTAAAAATCCGTGGCAGCGTGTTTCTCTCTAAAGCTATTTTTACCTGAATATAATAGCAATGTGTTTGCGTGCTGATTTATACAATATGAGAAAAATACAGATTTAGGGTTAATAGGAGAGCATGTATTAGGATAGAATTTCTATATAAAAAAATGTACCAATGGCTATGAATTAATCCGCTTGTTTGTGCAGTGCAAAGCATTTATACATTATCTATTTATGTTTAAGCAACAACTATGTCTTAATTATTGTACACTGTTTGATTATTAAAGTGAGTATTATTGGATTATTATTATTACTCAATTTTCTTGTTGCAACAAAGGCATTATCTCATTACTTTATTTTACTAGGTAATAATCATGACTTATGACTCATCCCGAAACCATCTAGAGACGTACCAGTGCCAATTGGATCCCACTACATATGTGGTTTTGACATTGGACCTCCTGGAGTGTTTAAAGGCTCGGGCATGGAGAAGCTGATGCTGGATCTGTGATGATTACAAATGTTGAGCCCAGTAGCTCCTAGTTTTATAACCATAAA
>MU551671.1:161372-178927 GCA_024362625.1 Silurus asotus | reverse complement strand
ACACACACACACAAACACACAGACACACATACGCAGAGACACACACACAACCACACAGACAAACATACACACACAAACACACAGACACACATACGCAGAGACACACACACAACCACACAGACAAACATACACACACAAACACACATACACACATACACACACACATACACACACACACACACAGACACACAAACACACAGACACACATACACAGAGACACACACACAAACACACAGACAAACATACAGACACACAGAGACACATACACAGAGACACACACACACACACACACAGACACACATACACAGAGACACACACACACACAACCACACAGACAAACATACACACACAAACACACAGACACACATACACAGAGACACACACACAAACACACAGACACACACACACACACAAACACACAGACACACATACACACACACATACACACACACACACACACACACAGACACAGACACAGACACACACACACAAACACACAGACACCCATACACAGAGACACACACAAACATACAGACACACAGAGACACTTACACAGAGACACACACACACACACACACACACACACACAAACACACAGACACACATACACAGAGACACACACACACAAACACACAGACACACATACGCAGAGACACACACACAACCACACAGACAAACATACAGACCCACAGACACTCACACACACAGACACATACACACAGACACAAACAAACAGACACACACAAACACAGACACACATACACACAGACACACACACACAGACACACACACACAGACACACATACACACAGACACACAGACACAGACACACATACACACAGACACACAGACACAGACACACATACACACATACACACAGACACACACACACACACACACACACACACACACACACACACACACACACACACACACACACACACATCCAAAGCAAAATTGAATGAGAGTAAATCATTTTGGAACAAATATGTCTCACAGAGATTTGTTTGTGTTTATAAATCAGTATTTATTATAAATTATTTTTAATAAAATCTGGTGATGGACGCTTTGATGGACACTGTGAAGGATATGGTGATGGATGCTGTAATAAATGCTGTAATAGACACTGTGATGGACATGAGGATATGAGTTGGTATTACACACTATCACCTTAAAAATAGTCCCCTTGCCCAGCAATACAGCACCTACCAGTGTTCTTCTGAATCGTGTCCTGAAGCATCTTAAGCACCTACTGCGATTCATGCCAGATCTCTGCAATGGTGTTAAAACACCGACCTTTGAGCTGGTTCATCATCTTTGGGAAGAGGGCAAAGTCTGCAGGAGATGAATCTGGTGAGTAGGGTGTTGCGAGTTCATGTGGATTGTTCTCCGACAATCAAAATGCACGAGTTGCTGAACGGTTTCAACATTTTTGGGGGTTTAGCTTGTTGAAGGCATTCCTGATCGGTCGTTGTCTTCCATTGATGTTCTTCCACTCTTAAACACCTCAAGACAACTAAGAAAGCTTCTGGCCCAGACGGTGTTTCACCTGCTTGACTAAAAGTCTGTGCTGACCAACCGGACCCCATCTTCACTCAGATCTTTAACAGATCACGGGAGTTGCTGTTGCTTCAAATGCTCCACGATTATTCCGGTCCCCAAAACAAACAAAACTCCTGAGATGGCATAAGGAAGAAACCTTGAGAGGAACCAGACTCAAGAGGGAACCTCATCCTCGTCTGGGTGCCACCGAATGTCCATATATTGTTGCGGGGTGCAGTGATGGTGATCAGAAGCAAACCAAAGTCCTGAGTCAATGTAGCAGACTGTTGATATTAACTACAGTCCGAATCATCCTCAAAGCTCCCGTTCTTACTCCGGAATTCTATGGAACCACCCAAAATATTGATGAGAAACCGTCCTCAGCTGAACACAGTGACCTCCAAACGAAGAGAACACTATCCAGAGGCAGACCTGGAAAAAGTGGGAACATCCACTGAGGGACGAGGGGCAGGAACGGGTGGTCACTAGAGCCTCTGAAACATGTTTAACTCGACTGAGAGAGAGAGAGAGAGAGAGAGAGAGAGAGAGAGAGAGAGAGGGTGACAGGAAGAGAAGGATATGGATTTTTATGTCTCCTTATTGTTGTATGAAAGTTAATGTCACTGAGCAGTTTGGACTCTGGTGAGATTCACTGTAGCAGCAGAACTAAAATGGAGAACCAGAAGGTAACACAGACATGAGGATCTCTAGGATAAGAGACGACCCACCACACCACCATAAACAATCCTCAGTGAACGTGTGAGAGTGAGGAGACGACATTATCCAAATATCCCAGTTCACCAAACACTCGATATCCATGATTCCTCCAGATCTGCTCCTTTACCTCACAAACACCTACTGACTAAAGACTTCAAAGGTAAGACTCGGGTCAATAATCACACCAAGGTCTTTGACTGCTGTACACACTGAGACAGAAACACTATCCAGAGATGCTACAGAATCAGAAAGTTTACTTCTAGCTGCATGTGGCCAGCGGGATCCACCTCTTGAACGTTGGCAAAACTAAAAAAGATGATTGTTGGCTTCAGGAGAGCACAGAGCGACCATTCTCCACTAATCATCGATGGATCTTCTGTGGAGATCGTCAAGAGCACCAAATTACGTGGTGTTCATTTGGCGGAGAACTTCACTTGGTCACACAACACCATTTCCATCACCAAGTAAGCCCAGCAGCGTCTCTACTTCCTGAGAAGGCCGAGGAAAGCTCATTCTCCTCCCCCTATTTTGACCATGTTCTACAAAGGGGCCATTGAGAGCATCCTGATCAGCTGCATCACTGCCTGGATTGGGAACTGCACCATCTCAGATCACAAGACCCTACAGAGGATAGTGAGGACCGCTGGGAAGATCATCGGAGTCTCTCTCCTCAATATCATGGATATTTACACCACATGCTGCATCTGCAAAGCAAACAGCATTGTGGATGACCACACACACACCCCTCACACACACCCCACACACACCTCTCCACCCTCCTACCTTCGGTTTAGCGGTTCTGAAGCATTCAGGCCGTCACATCCAGATTGTGCAACAGTTTCTTCTCTCAAGCCATCAGATTTCTAAACACAGAACTGAACTCACGCACAAACACACTCAACTGTGTGACTGATCTGTAGAACCCAGACTCAAACACACACTCGTATTCACTTCACACATCCATGCCCATATTATATCACTTCATTACCACAAACTGTTCACATGCTGTTTTTGCACATCATTTTGACTGCTGCTGTTGCTGTTTTGCCCTTTTGTTTACATTTAGCTTAATTACAATGTTCAGTCTTTTACACACTGCACTAATATGTGTAATATACAGCAGGTTTACTGGCGGCGCTGTTTTTATTTTTTTTTTGTGTATTTGTCCTACACTGTTTTGTGTTTGCTCTGTTTTGCACTGCTAATGTGGCAAGGACATTTTCTAGTCCTTAACTCTGTGTTTTCTGTTATGTAGCTCTATGTTGGTTATGGAGCACCAGGGTTCTGGAGGAACGTTGTTTCATTTCACTGTGTACTGCATCAGATATATATGGTTTAAATCACAAAAAAAGCTTCTTGACTTAACTTGAATCTAACATGCTCCTGTGGATTTCTCCTGTACAATATCAGAAGAATTTGTCCACTTTTCTCCATAGAGGAGTCTCAGGTCTTTCTTCAGTCACTCATCATCTCAACACAGACTGAACTGCTGCAAGAAACTTCTAAAACACATTTGACCACTGCAACTGATCATGGTGTCAGGAATTCCCCTGCTACACCCCCTTCGGCGGCTGTCAACCTTCTCCCATGCGTGCCCCGTCTACTCTCTCATCACACCGCCAATATAAACCTCTCATTCACCCACACTCGCTGTCTGTTATTGCATGTTCATGTAGGTTCATGTACGTGTGTATCGGCGTTTGCGTGTTCCCGCTACGTACCTGTTTTCTCGGACTCCTCTCTCTCCAGGGCTGTGCTTTCCCCTCCAGAGCAAACCCCGGATTACCCCGATCCTCCCGGTAGGGCTGCATTTGTATTCTTTGTGTGGATTAAGTTCCTGTGTTCCTGCCCAGCACCGCACTTTTCCAAGCGCATCTGTGGATTACTCAACGGATATATACTTTCCGTTTGTGACTCTCCGTTTCCGTTGTTGGCTTTGCCTTTTTGTGGAATTAAATTCTGTTTGCTGGTATTTTGGCTTCTGCCTTCATATCTCCGCATGACAGAATAACGGACCCTCGAAAGGAAATATAAGGACAAAAAAGAAAAAGAAAAAATGCAGACGAGAGGGAAAAGGAAGAAGGGACATGACTGGATTTCCGCGTGGTCCCGGCATGATTCGCACCTCGGTGGAAGTATTATGACGTCATGGATTTCCCGGCACGCTTCTCCGTTCAGCTCCGCTCCAGAGCTTCGAGGTAAGCACCGATTCGCTCCAGATTCCTGAAGAGAGCTCAGCTTTGCTACAGACTCCTGAAAGGAGCTCAGCTTTGCTCCAGATTCCTGAAGAGAGCTCAGCTTCGCTCCAGGACCTCCAGGAGAACTCTGCTCCATTCCAGGACATCCAGGAGAGCTCCCCTTAGCTCCAGAGAATCCCAGAGAGCTCCTCCCCGTTCCAAGGTCTCCAGAGGAGCTCCTCTCCGTTCAAAAGTCTCCAAGCGAGCACCTCTTCGCTCCAAGGTCTCCAGGCAAGCACCTCTCTGCTCCAGGTCTCCAAGGAGAGCTCCGCTCCAGGTCTTCAAGGAGAGCTCAGCTTCGCTCCAGGTCTCCAAGAAGAGCTCAGCTCCGCTCCAGTGTCCCAAGGAAAGCTTGGTTCAACTCCAAAGCATGCGTCCCAGAGAGCTTCTCTCTGCCCAAGGGGTCCGCCGAGCACATGATTCAGCTCCAGGACTGTGAAAGGGAAGTCAAACCGCCGCACCATATTCTCCCTGTCTGCAAGTCACACTGGAGGTGACACTAGGCCTCCAGGGGCATATATGAATGGCCTGGCAGCCCCAAGGCCCTCAGAGAGGGAGAACACCAGCCCGGGTCTGGAGGGAAACACCACTGCATGGCTGGGCCTTTCCGAGGTGGATGCAGTAGATAAAGGCTCTGTGGAAAGCCCCATCGCTGTCCAAGGCCCCGCTGACAGCCGCAGACCGTTTCCCAAGCCACCCGATCGAGAGGTCACAAGCCCAGAGACCTCTAAAGGCAACTCCACAGACCCAGGTTTCGCCGAAAGCGATGTCTCGCTCGCGAGCTCCTCCTATGGTGACGTCTCCCTCCCGAGCTCCTCCCACGGTGATGTCTTACCCCACAGACTCACAGAAGGCGACGTCAGTTCTCCAGGTCCCTCTGAGGGTAACATCAGTTCTCCAGGTTCCTCAGAAGAGGACAAGGCACTCCAGGGGTCCTCCAAGGCTGTCGCTTGGCCTCCGGACTCCGCCAAGGATGTCCTCCAACCTCCATTTAGATTCGTAAGCACCGTCCAGTTCCGGTTCCCTGCCGTGGAGGTTGCTCCGCCTTTGATAGCCGCCAGGGACTTCACTCAGCCTCTGGTCTTATTCAAAGTCATGGCTCTGTTCCCGGTCGCCGGAGTGACCGTCTCTCAGTTCCTGACCTCCACCGAGGACGTCGCTCCAGGGCTTCGTGGTGGATGTCCCTCTGCCTCCTGTCTCTGCCATGGGCGACACTCTGTTCCAGACCTCCCTGGTGGACAGGGCCCCGTTCCAGACCTCCCAGGGTGTCGTTGAGCTGTTCCAGGTCTCTGGGGTGGTCGCCGCGCCGGTCCGGGTTTCCATGGTGGAAAGGGCTCCATTCCTAGCCTTTGTGGGGGAGGTCGATCCGTTCCTAGTTTCTGTGGTGGCCGTCGCTCAGCTTTCAGTCTCCGCTGAGGGCGTGGCCCCAGTTCCCGGTCTCCGCCTTAGGTGTCGCTCCGCTCCAAGTCTCCGTGGAGGACGTCTCTCGGCCTCTGCTCTCTGCCGTGGATGGCTTTCGGCCTCTGGACTCCACGATGGGCACTGCTGGGTTCCGATCGTTCACCCCGGAAGCGTCGCTCCGCCTCCAACCTCCACCAACGTCGCCGCCCAGCCGCCAATCTCCGCTAGGGACGTCACTTCACTTCCAGTCTCCGCCAAGGGCATCTCTTCGCTTTCCGTCCCCGCTGGGGTCGTCGTCCTGCCTCTGGTCCTCGCCAAGAACGACACTCCGCTCCAGATCTCCGCAGTGGCCATTACTCCGTACTGGCTCTTGCTCCTTCTCCCGTGCGTGCCCCCCCGCACAGAGATGCTCAACATCGGGCTTCATTGGGAACACCTGACTCCCATCTACTCGCTCATCACACCGCCAATATAAACCCCTCATTCACCCACACTCGCTGTTTTCTCGGACTCCTCTTCACATAACACATGGCTTGTTTTCAAACTTCCCAGGTTCCTTCACACCAGCAGACTGCTTCACAATAAAACAGAGAACATATTAGGTGGTAAAACTGAGTGAATGTACGCCACATGAGGAAAAACTTTATCGCAAAAAACCTGTGACGGGCAAGAAAAGTGTGGACAAATCTAAATGTTATTAAAGTTTAACAAATTCAGAAATTGTGTAACTAATGAGAAGGTCAGTAAAATTATTGGGGTGTAAATGGTTAATCTTAAAGAGCCAGAGTCTCTAGGAGGTAAAGAGGGGCGGAGCTTCACCAATCTGTGAAAGTCTACAAACTGTGGAACAATTTCAGAATAATGTACCTCAACATCAAATTTCAAAACAGTTAAATATCTCATCATTAAAGAATCTGGAGAAATCTCTGTGCACATGGACAAGTGCAAAAAAATCAATAGTGGATGTTTGTCATGTTCGGGCCCTCAGGGGCCACTGCATTTAAAACAGTCATGATTCTGTAATGAAAATCACTGGGCTCATAAAACCTCCAGAAATCATTGTCTGTAAACAAAGTCTGCCATTTCATCCACAAATGCAGGTTCAATTTATATCATGCAAAGAAGGCATGTGTAAAAATGTCTTTTTCAAGAAAGGCATTACAAACTTGAGCAAAACAAAGTTTACTGCATGCTGCAGTATGCATCTATTATAATAGCATGACTTTGTAGTAGAAGAGTATGAGTATGAGTGCGAGAGCTGAACTGACCTGACCTGTCCTGTCTGCAGTCTAGACCTTTCCCCATTTAAACATTGGTTGCATCACAAAACAAAAAATACAACAAAAGAAACCCAGAACTGTTGAGCATCCTGTATCAGACACATATGAGAGAACATTCATCTCTCAAAACTTCAGCAACTGCTGTCCTCAGTTCCAAGATGTATATGGACAGAAGATGTGATGCTACACAGTGGGAAACACGGATCTGTCACAACTTTTTTGACACATGTTGCAGCCATCAAATTCAAAATGACCTTATTTTATCATTGTAATAGGAAATTTTCTCAGTTTAAACATTTGATATGTTTTTTGTTTAATTTTGAGTAAAATATGGATTTATAAGATAAACACCTCCATCTCCATCTCCTGTTTCCATTCTTCCATCTCTCTGTGCAGTGTTCCCATGCACCTGGCAGTCACACACAACCCAACTGTAATAGAACTGCACATATGATTCATGGTTGGAAAGGTGCTTCTCATCAAATTCTCTTCCAGCTTCTTTCTCCAAAAGTTACTCTTTTATTTAAATTTTGTCTTTGTCCATTTTATCAGTCCACAGAACCTGGTTCTGGATTATCTATATTTTGTTATGCATGCACTATATATTAATATTGGTGAGGTTAAAAGGTAAGATTTCTTTCTGATGGTTCCTTCATGCAGATCCGGATTGTGTAAGAAAGTCCAGCATTAGCTGCAGATGCTTTATGTTGTGCAGTGGTTCTGTCCAGCCTTTTCAGACAGTGGCTGCTGTGAGGTGAAGATGTTTTAGTCTTCCCTTTTCAATAAACTTGCACATGAAGAGGCTTCAACCTCAGTTCAACTCATTTAATTTAGCTTCTTTTCCAAAATGGAATACATTTATTCTACATAAAACACCAAACAGGAACAAAACTGGAGGAATAAAAATAATAATAATAATAATAATAATAATAATAATAATAATAATGATGATGATGATGATGATGATGATGATGATGATACATAAAAACAAAGAATTAATCAAATTTGGTTAAAACTGAAACAGTAAAGAGAACTAAGTCTCTCTATCTATCTCCCTCTTTTTCTCTCTCCTGTGATTCACATCCTCCTCCTGTTCATCCTCCTCTTCCTCCTCCCATCAGTGTGTGGGCTTCTCTGAGTCAGCAGCATGGCAACTGTATCATAGCAACCGCCTTTCTCTAAAAAACATCACCAACTGGCAGAGAGAGGGAGAGAGAGAGAAAAAAAGAGAGAGAGAGAGAAAGAAAGAGAGAGAGAGAGATGGAAAGAGTGGAATAAAGGAAAAAAAATGAAAGACACTAAACTGAGATGGAGAGAGACTAAGAGATAAAGAGAAATAAAAAATAGAATGAATGATAGAAAAAGAGAGTAAAAAAATCCTGTCTGTGGTTAAGAGAGAGTGAAAGAGAGATAGATGGATAGATTGAGAGAGAGAGAGAGAGAGAGAGAGAGAGAGAGAGATGATAGATAGATAGATAGAGAATTAAAGACAGTGGATTTGTTTGTAAGAATAAATATAAAGTGAGAACCGAAAGAGACGCAAGTGTTTCTGAGGATCGCAGTGAGTCAGAGTTCTGAACTGAGCAGCCATCTTGCTCTTACTCAGCACTAACACCATCCAGACGTCCAGACACTCATATCTGCTGTAGTCCCTCTGTTGTGGGCGTGGCATGTCTACTATTTTTATTTAGTTTAGTTAAGAAACAGAGATTGCTCACATTTTACGAGTTAAACATAAATGAAATAATGCACTGGAATTGTGAGGTGTGTGTGTGTGTGTGTGTGTGTGTGTGTGTGTGAAATGATACACACACTGTGAGCTTGTATCTGAAGAGAAAACCAAACTTCTTTTATTGTTGCTTTAGTCAGTAAATAATAAAGAAATATATAATGAATAAAAGGAGCTAAAGCAGCGTGTGAGGAACTAAACACACGTCGAACCTCACATGCTGTAGGACTTTTTGGATTTACTACAAACAGAATTAGAACTAATTTGTATAAACGAAGAAAACAAACGATGTTTGGTAACTCGCTAGTGTGAATGAGGTGTTAGCATATTAGCATGTTAGCATTAATAATGTTAGCATCATTTGTAAGGCAGATAAAAGCAGGGTTTTATTGAGACTAAAGAATTAAAGAGAAAAAAATTTCAAAATGCAACTGTTTATATTACATATTTCAATGTTTAGAATTATTAATAATATTACAGCTGCTTTTAATTTGTTCATTATTATAATTAGCCACAGAGGTTGTGTGTTATAAGGAATAATTATAACCTGGGTTTAAATGAGCAGTTTTAATAAACACATTATTGAATTTTATAAAAAAGCAAACAAAATATTATTTCAAACTGATTGAAATTAAATGATGCAGTAAAAGGGAAAAAAACTTATATTAAAGATATTTTATATATAAAGTTTAATATTGAATGATTTTCCTTTTTCCACACGATTCAGATAATGACTGGGGTCAGCAGGTTTCTGCTCGCGCTGAGCATTGTTTCAGACAGAAGCCTGGATGAGGATAACGTTGATTTCGGTGTCGTCTTTTGGCAGAAAATTAAGTGAAGCGGGTGAAGCGGAGGCAGTGGGTGAAGTGAGTGGGTGAGGGATGTGGGCTGAGATTTGGCAACCCTGCACTCTGATTCATTTCGGGAGAAAATCACGACAACGGTGTGAGTCACCGACACGCCGACACACCGCTATTCAGTCCTGTAAAATAAATCCCACCTTTATCGTTCTCACTGCACTGCTGGACGCTCTGAATGCTCACTACATCCCAAAAAATAGCTACACATATTTAATACCGAATTACATTACTCACATTCTGTGAATACTGCATACAATTATATATGTATTTATTTTAAATGCACTTAAAAAAGTATAAATTGGGAAGTAAATTAATGATGAATAAAGTTTTCTCTGTAAAATCAAAATCTAAATTAAATCCAAAACATGATTAAAATGTAGTGTAGCAGCTGCAGAAGCATACGAGGGCAAGACAAAGGCAAAAACTTTTATCAGAAAATATTACTATCATTACAAATGTACAAAACAATAGTTTACAGTCTAATCAGCCAGAACATCAAAACCACCTGCCTCTCGTCCTGTTTTCAAAACAGCTCTGACTTTCCTGGATTCTAGCAGACCTGAAGGTGCACTGTGCTCTCTGGCTCTCTGGCACCAAGAAGATAACAGCAGATCCTTTAAGGACGGGACTTATTTGTCCATCCTGTCCCACAGACACTCAGTTGGGTTTAAAGTGATGTGCTCCAAGTTTCTTGTGTATTTGTCAGTGGTTGTTGTAACACGTTGTGACTGTGTATGAACTTTACAGAGCTTTGTGTTTCCTCATGTGGCGTAACTGAGACGTCTCGATGTCGCTGCATGCCTCAGTGTCTATTTGTGAGTCAGGTGTGTTTTAGAATCAACAGGATCTCATTCATCAGCTGCTCAGATTTACAGACCATGACTCAGACACACACACACACACACACACACACACACACACACACACACACCACCTGTTTAGTTTAATGCCTCACCCAGTGCGCACACTTTAAAGTATGCACACATGGTCATAAAGCTGTGTCTGTGGTGATGGTGGTGGTGGTGGTGTGTGTGTGTGTGTGTGTGTGTGTGTGTGTGTGTGTGTGTGTGTGTGTGTGTGTGTGTGTGTGTTTGTGTGTGTGTGTGTGTGTGGGGGTGTGTGTGAGACGCTGGCCTGACAATGCAGTGACATCACCTTCATGGCATGCTGTGTTATAGTGGAATGTGTGTTGTATGTGGTATTCAGGAGTCTGGACAGTATAAAGTGCTGCGTGTGGAATAAAGAGATGCGTAAGGAATCAGAAAGTAGAAGAAGAGCTTTTAATCGTCACATATACATTACAGTACAGTGAAATTATTTTCTTCGCATTTCCCAGCTTGATCTGCAGGTCTTCTTAAACCAACCTTGTGATTATTCAGCTGCCTGACGTCTGCTCTCAGAATGACCCTCACACCTTCTAACTGTAGACAATTCATCAAATTATTAGCATATACTCTATAGGATTAACTGTGTGTGTGTGTGTGTGTGTGTGTGTGTACAGACGCACAACAAAAAACAAGCTTGCAAATATGATATTAGCATGATGTTTATAGTATATGAGTTATTGTGTGCTACAGTTATTGTGCATTACGCTCAGTGTTTATTTCACTAAGTTTGAGTTACAATAAGCATGTATTACAGTGTGTGTGTATTAGACTGACTGTGTTACAGAGTGTGTTGCAGTGTGTATTACAGTGTGTGTGTATTAGACTGACTGTGTTACAGAGTGTGTTGCAGTGTGTATTAGACTAACTGCTGCAGTGTGTATTACAGTGAGTGTGTATGAGACTGACTGTGTTACAGTGTATGTTACAGTGTGTATTAGAATGACTGTGTGTTACAGTGAGTGTGTATTAGACTGACTGTGTGTTACAGTGTATGTTACAGTGTGTATTAGAATGACTGTGTGTTACAGTGAGTGTGTATTAGACCGGCTGTGTGTTACATTGTATGTTACAGTGTGCATTAGATTTAATGTGTTACAGGGAGTGTGAATTAGACTGACTGTGTGTTACAGTGTATGTTACAGTGTGTATTAGAATGACTGTGTGTTACAGTGAGTGTGTATTAGACTAACTGTGTGTTACATTGTATGTTTCAGTGTGTATTAGAATGACTGTGTTACAGTGAGTGTGAATTAGACTGACTGTGTTACAGAGTGTGTTAGAGTGTGTATTAGACTAACTGTTGCAGTGTGTATTACAGTGAGTGTGTATGAGACTGACTGTGTGTTACAGAGTGGGTTACAGTGTGTATTAGACTAACTGTTGCAGTGTGTATTACAGTGTGTATTAGACTAACTGTTGCAGTGTGTATTACAGTGAGTGTGTATTAGACTGACTGTGTGTTACAGTGTATGTTACAGTGTGTATTAGAATGACTGTGTTACAGTGAGCGTGTACTATACTGACTGTGTGTTACAGAGTGTGTTACAGTGTGTATTAGACTAACTGTTGCAGTGTGTATTATAGTGAGTGTGTATTAGACTGACTGTGTGTTACGGAGTGTGTTACAGTGTATGTTACTGTGTGATTTAGACTGACTTTGTTACAGTGTATTTTACAGTGAGTGTGTATTGGACTGTGTTACAGTTTGTAATACAGTAAGTGTGTATTAGACTGACTGTGTTACAGTGAGTGTGTATTAGACTGACTGTGTTACAGTGTGTGTTATATTGTGTGTTACAGTCTGTATTAGACTGACTGTGTTGCAGCTTGTTATACAGTAAGTGTGTATTAGACTGACTGTGTTGAAGTGTGTGTTAAATTGTGTGTTACAGTGTGAATTAGACTAACTGTGTGTTACAGTGTGTGTTAAATTGTGTGTTACAGCGTGTGTTAAATTGTGTGTTACAGTGTGTATTAGACTGACTGTGTGTTACAGCCTGTTATACAGTAGGTGTGTATTTGGCTGACTGTGTTACAGTGCATGTTAAATTGTGTGTTACAGTGTGTATTAGACTGACTGTGTGTTACAGCCTGTAATACAGTAAGTGTTTATTAGACTGAATGTGTTACAGTGTTTGCCACAGAGTGTATTAGACTGTTACAGTGTGTTATACAGTAGGTGTGTATTAGTGTGTTTCAGTGTGTTTTAGACTGAATGTATGTTACAGTTTGTTACAGTGTTTATTAGACTGACTGTGTTACACTGTGTAAAATTGTGTATTAGACTGACTGTGTGCTGCAGTCTTTTAGTTATTAGAGTCTATCAAGTTAAACCTCTTCACCTCAAACCTGCCTGATTCATCCTGACGTCCTACCTCTGGATAAAGTGCTCTTCAGTTGGAGACACTCTGTACAGAACATTCTAAAGATCCATGAGATACTGAGCAACTCAAGAAATTTAAGGATGGATTTGGACTGTAATTAAGATCAACAGTCTGCTAAAATGTGTTCAACACCTCAGTTTGCATGAGCAGTTCTGCATGTAATCGTCATCACTGAACCTCAGCACTGATAAAATTATTATTATTATTAAAGGTTCCCTTCTGAATCTGGTTCCTCTCAACGTTTCAAGTTTTTCTTTCACCAGTCACCACTGGCTCACTCATTAAGGAGAAACATATTAATAAGGAATAAACATACATTCACTTAAAGTTACATTACATTACCTCACATTCACTTAAAATGTGTTACATCATCTCATATCACATGATCTGATATTACACTGCCTCACATTGTTACCTCGTTACTAGTTACATTACCCCCAAATCACATTCTATTTCCTCACAGAGTTACAGACAAAAGAACAGACAAAGAGAGAGACAGAGGGAGGAATAGTATAGTGTAGTGTTTCTTATTCCCTCTCTTTATACTTTACTCTCTTCCTCTCTACTTGCTTTAGACTCTCTCCATCTGTCTGTTCACTTCTTTTCTGCAGCTGTGGTCCCTCTCTCTTTTCTATTTTCTCTTTCTCTCTCTCTTTCTCTCTCTCTCTCTCTCTCTCTCTTTCTCTCTCCATGTTGAACTCACTCCAGCTTTTTTCAGCCTGTGAAACAATTGAACATCTGTTTGGAGTCGAGCCCAACGTCTGCCTTCCTGTTCAACTGCATTCGTCTTTTTAACTCCTTCCTGTCCTTTCCTTCTTTTCCCTCCACTCTTCCCTTCTTCATTGATCACTCCACCTCTTCCTTGTGTCTGTCTCTCCATCTGTCTGTCCTCTACAGGAGTGTTATCTCAGGATATGAAAATGTGTGTGTGTGTGTGTGTGTGTGTGTGTGTGTGTGTGTGTGTGTGTGTGTGTGTGTGTTATCTGGCAGGATCTCCACATGCACATAAAAAAGTGCAATAAAATATTGGCATTGGCTCGGTCTGGCTGACCCGCCTCTCATAAAATATAAATCTCTTCTGACCAATCAGATCTACTTAAAGAGTTCCTTGAGGGTTCTTTGGAAAATAAAATCTCTGAGGAAACCCAGTTAATCTTTTAGTTTATGGGTGTGTGGCTCCTCACCCAACATTGTATCAATAATAAAGACCTGAGTCCTCCAGAATAAATAAATAAAGCAGACAAAATAATTTAAGATCAAATCTTTAAGGTTCAGAAGACTACAAAAGATTTTCCAAATCAGTGCATGGTCTTATTATCTAAGCGCACTTCTTGGAAGGTGAGGGATCTTTAACTAGTTTTTAAAACCATTGGGGAACCCTTTTTCTATGAGACAAACTGTAGGGAGAAGAACAGTACAATCTTGAAGTGGACTATTGATATTTCAGTGTGGAGATGATATGAGTTTTCATTCAGTTCTTCTCGATCACTGCTGTCAGGAATTAGCATGCTAGTCACAAACAAGCTAGCAGAAACATTGTTCCAAACATAATCTTCAGAAATAGTGTGTACTTTCTCTGTAGTCCTCTTTGAAGCAAATATTTCCTTATATAGTCATGTTTCCTGTGTGTTAATGAATCTCACCTGGTTCTCGTTGGCTTTGTCTTGTTTGCTCCTTTTGTTTAGATTTTTGTGAGTTTGTAAAGAACTGCTGTGTGAAGCTCATCTCCTTAGCTTCATATCTCCGAATCACCTCACCTCCTTAACCTCTCACCTCCTCAGGTACTAATTTCTGGATTTATTTACTGTAACTGTATTGGTTCCTGTTGCAGATGTTTTAAGTGTTGATGTTTAGGTTTATAAACACTGCACTGGATGAAGATTGTGTTGATGGCCTTTAGAAGAAGTGAAAGTTTTGGTTTTATCTGTAAAAGAAGGAAAATGATGAAACATTTGTTGCTTTTATACAGAAAGACTAAAAACTAGGGTTTTATTTAAATGTTATTTTGTGCCTAATAATTTTTTGATTGTGATTAATGACATGATTTCCCTTAAATTAATCGCATTGTTATACACAAAATCCAATAATGAACTCAAACAGAGTGTATAGTGCACTTTTAATAAAAAAAAAATTAACAGGTAGCAGCAGAGACAGTTTTTTTTTATTTTTTTATCAGGGAGCAGCATAACCAGTCTCTGTTCAGTACCACACGTCCCTGTTAGGGTGAGGTGAAGTGGTCAAGCACAAAACCCAGTTCACAGCTGAGATTTACTGTGCAGGAGACTCACCCATGAAGTCCATCTTTATATCAGCTTTCCTTTCGACAAAACAATACACAAACGTGAACACAAACCTGTACACAAAACTATATACACAACTCTATAAAAACTTTACACAAAATTTTACACAAAGTCTGTACAAAACTAAACAATCTCTACACAAAAGTGTACACAAACTGTATACCAAAACTGTACACAATACCACACAAAGCTCTAAACAATACACAATTCTACACACATATTCTACACAAAACTTTAACCAATGTCTACACAAAATTACACAAACTATATACAACTGCACTTCATGCAGATCTATAAACAAAACTCCTCAAAACTCTATACTGAGTCTACACAAAACTAGGGTTAGGGCTTATCTTACAATTATATGGAACAAACTGCTTTCAGAAAATGTCCATTGTTAAGCATTATACAAATTAAAATGAATTACACAAAACTATACACAAACTCAGCACAAAGCTGCACAAACACTATACAAATTAAAATGAATTACACTTCACTGTACACTACAAAAATTACCCAAACTTTACACAAAACTCTACACAAAACTCTACACAATGCCATACACAAACTCTTCACAAATATATACATGTATTTAAACATATGCATAACACACACACACATTCACATGTGTATATATACATACACACACAAAAAAACATATACATACTTCCAAACACACACACACACACACACACACACACACACACACACACACACACATATATATATATATAAAATATACACACACATACACACCTTTTTCATTCCTTCCTTCACCATGAAGAAAGAGGGAGGGGGGGAAGGATGGATGGAATTGAGGAATGTGGCATGTTTGGTTAGGAGCAGTGTGGGAGTGCCCTGTCTCTCTCTCTCTCACACACACACACACACACACACACACACACACACACACACACACACACACACACGGTGAGCTGTAGAGTATAATTGCTGTGTCTGTGTGAGATGGAATGTTAACAGAAACCAGATGAAGGAAGTTTGAGGGACGAGAATGGAGTGTGCACACATACACAACATATATACACTACACAAAAACACATACACACACAACACACATATAAACACAATCACACACACTGCACACACACATATACACACAGCACCCACTACAAACACACATATACATACATACAACATACTACACACACACACACACACACACACACACCACACACACAGTGCGTCGCAGATGAAGTGTCCGAATGGATCTATGCCTGGGTTCATGTTTTCTTTCTCTATCATCCACTTTCCACACATATAAACACATTCTCTCTCTCTCTCTCTCTCTCTCTCTCTCTCTCTCTCTCTCTCTCTCTCTCTCTCTTTCTCAAACACACACACACACACACACATACACACACACACACACGGCAAACTGTACAAACACATATACATACACACAAACACATTCACACGCACTACACACACATGCACACATACACACGCTGCAAACTCACACATACACACATAAAACACTACAAACACACATACATACAACATGCTACACACATACACACAAACATAACATATACACCACACACATATACACCATACACACATACACATAGCTACACACATTGCATACACACACTACATGTGATGCACACACATATACACACTACACACAAACAAAGTTGTGTAACAGTGTGTGTGTGTTCGTTCATACTGCAATCTGTTGTTGACTAAACAGAATTGTTCTGAAGGTTTTTCGGCTCCGTCCCAAATCCCACTCTGCTCCAGAGGCTTTGTTTTTCTTGATGACCTGATCATGGAGGGGGGGATTCTGGGAAATATTATTCTCTCTCTGTCTCTCCCCCTGTAACACTGAGAGGGTCCCGCTGTTGTAGGACATCAGTTTGTGTGTGTGTGTGTGTGTGTGTGTGTGTGTGTGTGTGTGTGTGTGTGTGTGTGTGTGTGTCCTGCCCCACAGGGCTCAGTGAAAGCAATGTTTCACATTATCATGTCCCAGAAGAACAGAGCTCCAAATAAAGAACACATTTCTGCAGAACATTGGGGTTTGGTGAAGGCCCTGGTTTCTTGGTTCTTATCGCACACTCACTGGTTTTAATTTGACGTTGCTACACAAAATACAGTGGATTGCAACAAAGTGGAGACAGAGGCTTCTGATCAGCTTTTCCACAAATGTTCCTCATGAACATAGTCATGAGAGGCGTCTCCCTCACAGCACGCTATAACC
>MU551671.1:156372-158872 GCA_024362625.1 Silurus asotus | reverse complement strand
GGTTTATTGTTTCATAAATTACTTTGTAGACGTTTAATCTAAAGCGCATGAGTTTTCCTTGACTTGTTTACAATACGTGTCAGATGAGGTGAGGAAAGAAAGAACGAGAGAATCACAGAATCGCTCACTTCCTCCCACAGAGTTCTCCTTTCTCAACCCTGTACAGAAATGTTGTCCTCAATGAATACTGAAGATTTACGAAGGTCATTGTGAAATGAAATGTTCGGTGAGCACTTTGTATATCTCAGAAACATTCCAAGTATGGAGCACTTCTGTCTCATGAGTCTGGAGAACTTAGTGCTCATGAGAAGCAAACTACACCCCAGAGGAGCAAGGACAGTAGTTTCATTCTTCATACATCATCTGGAACTTTAGGTCACTTATTGGTGTGTGTGTGTGTGTGTGTGTGTGTGTGTGTGTGTGTGTGTGTGTGTGTGTGTGTGTGTGTGTGTGTATGTGTGTGTATGCGTGTATATAACAGCCACATGTTATATCAGTGTGTGTTGCTGATCAGGTTTAGAGGTAGAGAAACACACTCGTTTACCTGTGCACTCCTTCGGCATAATTCTGGAATGATGATGTCATCATGCGATGGGCGTGGCTCAGGAGAGAACCGTTTAGGAGCCGTCAATCATTCTGAGGCGGGGTGAAGCTACTGAAAAGAAGAAACGCACACCGTGTTCTTCAGCTCTGTCTGCACAGCTGGATTCTTCATCTTTTACATGACACACCACCTGCACTATTTATAAAGTGATTGACAGGTCATTCAGAACAACAACAACAACAACAACAAAGACAACAGCAGCTGGGTTTTCCTCCCTGTGACTCGGTGTGTGTTACACCTCACACAGACCACACGAGTCTATCAGCTTCATCTGCAAACACAATTCACACAATTTAATAAACATAACTACAACACTACAGTGACATCCATTACACACATTACACACACATTACACATAATACACACACATTACACACACACACACATATATATACATTATACACACACACGTTACACATATATACATTATACACACACACGTTACACATATATACATTATACACACACACACGTTACATACATATACATTATACACACACACACGTTACACATATATACATTATACACACACACGTTACACATATATACATTATACAAACACACATTACACATATATACACATATATACATTATACACACACACGTTACACATATATACATTATACACACACACGTTACACACATATACATTATACACACACACGTTACACACATATACATTATACACACACACACGTTACACATATATACATTATACACACACGTTACACATATATACATTATACACACACGTTACACATATATACATTATACACACACACGTTACACATATATACAATATACACACACGTTACACATATATACAATATACACACACGTTACACATATATACATTATACACACACACGTTACACATATATACATTATACACACACACGTTACACATATATACAATATACACACACGTTACACATATATACAATATACACACACGTTACACATATATACATTATACACACACACGTTACACATATATACATTATATACAATATACACACACACGTTACACATATATACAATATACACACACACGTTACACATATAAACATTATATACACACACGTTACACATATATACATTATACACACGTTACACATATATACATTATACACACATGTTACACATATATACATTATACACACACACGTTACACATATACATTATATACACACACGTTACACATATATACAATATACACACACACGTTACACATATAAACATTATATACACACACGTTACACATATATACATTATACACACGTTACACATATATACATTATATACACACATGTTACACATATATACATTATACACACACGTTACACATATATACATTATACACACACACGTTACACATATATACAATATACACACACACGTTACACATATACAATATACACACACACGTTACTCATATATACATTATATACACACACGTTACTCATATATACATTATATACACACACGTTACACATATATACAATATACACACACGTTACACATATATACAATATACACACACACGTTACACATATATACAATATACATACACGCATTACAGATATATACATTATACACACACAGTACACATATATACATTATATACACACACGTTACTCATATATACATTATATACACACACGTTACACATATACAATATACACACACACGTTACACATATATACATTATACACACACGCATTACACATACATACAATATACACACACGTTACACATATATACAATATACACACACATTACACATATATACATTATACACACACACATTACACATACATACATTATATACATTATACACACACGTTACACACACATATATATATATACATTATATACACACACGTTACACATATA
>MU551671.1:121746-127852 GCA_024362625.1 Silurus asotus | reverse complement strand
TCTCTCTCTCTCTCTATCTCTCTTTCTCTCTCTCTCTTTCTCTCTCCATCTCTCTTTCTCTTTCTCTCTCTCTCTCAACTCTCTCTCTCAACTCTCTCTTTCTCTCTCTCTCTCTCTCTCTCTCTCTCTCTCTCTCTCTCCGCTGCGATGGCATCATACATGTGTCTCCCACGGAAAACTTTTCTATATTTCTGTCTCCATTTCCATATATTCAACATTATATACACACACTTTTATTTTACTGAAGTCGTATTTTGCCTACTGAACCTCTACTATTACTCACCTACATGCTTTGTATACTTCATCTATCACTGCTTTTAGTCAATGCCACTGTCACCTAATGTATTACTTAATTCATAATATACTGTAGATAAACAGTTATCTGAGTTATTATACAATAAAAAGGTTTATAACATGATAAATGTCATAAAAAAACTAATGAGGAGAAAAGTGAGAATCATCTGTAACTTCACACCATCATAGAGAAATCATCCTGATATCACCACTGAAACACTGCAGGACTTAGTGAAGGGCCCTTGACCTTCCTGCACCCTACTGCAAGTACACTAAACCTTATTTTAAACACACTGAGGGGGAGTTCATTTAGAGGCTGCGAGATGATTCACACTCATCATCAGTTTCATCCAAATCACAATGAGATCTCCACCTCAGATCTTTGCTATACATCATATACTATGTTCCTCACTGAGCTCTGGGCTTCAGCCTACAGAAGGACTGAGGAGAACAGGAAAAGAAAGATCACATGATCTGGGGAGGTGGTAGTTCAGTGGTTACAACACTGGATTACTGAACGCAAGGCCCTTAACCCGCTGTGATCCGGGGGGCACAGTATCATGGCTGACCCTGTGCTCTGACCACAGCCTCCTAACAAACTTGGATACGTGAAGAAAAGAATTTAACTGCGCTGTGATGAATATGTGACAAATAAAGACTATACACACACACACACTATACATAAACATACTATACAGACATACAGACATACACACACACTACATAAACATACTATACACACATATACACACACACACTACATAAACATACTATACACACATATACACACACACACACACTGCATAAACATACTATTGTCAGGGATCCAGCAGCCACACCCATACCAACCCCCCAATCACTCCGAGCAGCTCACCAACTTTATAATCATCCACACCTGGTCCATATCAGTCACCACACTATAAAAACCCCGTTTATCCACATTCCCACCGTCCGTTCTACAGCTTAGGCTTATGAACCTACCGGACTGCCCAAAATACTCAGTTATAGTTGTGTTTCAGCTTACTAGCTTTAATGTGTGTCGTCTGTGTTTTCTGCCTTGCCCGTTTTGCTCTTTTCATTAAAGTATTCCCTTTTTGGAATTCTCTCGGGCTCCGAACATTCTTTGCGCCAGACAGAAGAACGGACCGCCACAAAACAAGAGAAAAGTTACCTCAACATGGAGGACCAGCCCGCTGCCGCGTCTGGTCTTGTAGAGGACCAGCCTGCTGCCATGTCCGAGTTCGTGAGGGAGCTCACCGCCGCACTCCGGGAGGCGTTCCGACCCGCGACCGTCAACCAAGCTCCACCACCTTCCGGCAGCCCGATGGCTCTCCCGGCATCTTTTTCCGGAGACGCGGCGGAATGTCATGGATTCCTGCTCCAGGTTTCACTTTATATCGAGATGCACCCTCACAGCTTCCCAAACGAACGAGCTAAGGTGGCGTGGCAACATATGATGATTCTCTGGGGCTTGAGGCTTTCATCCAGAGATCCATTCGTGTTTCTCAGCACCTGGCAGTCTGCAAATCCCCAGAGGCCGAAACAGTTCCGACTACGGCAGCCTCATCGGCTCCTGAACCTGAACCCATGCAACTCGGTTCACAGCGGCTGTCTCGTCCTGTAAGGCCTCCTCGTCGGACGGTGAGTACGGTTACGCTTACGTCTGACATCACTCACCTGTCCACTCTCATGGGCACCCTGGTAACCCCTGCTCTTTCTTTGTCTGCGGTTGCCCTAGTCGACTCGGGATCCGCGGGGAACTTCATCTCCCAGGCGTGTCTAGAACGCCTCCAGATACGCCGGCAGAGGGGATCTCAGGAACTAGCTGTTCAGACCATTCAGGGAGGACCCTTGGGAAAGGGCAAGGTGAAGTACTGCACACCACTTATCGTCCTCCAATTCGGGGTTCTACATCAAGAAGAGATACAACTTCTCCTACTGGAGGATTCGACCGTGGATGTGATCCTGGGTCGTCCCTGGTTGGCCAAGCACTCCCCCATATGTTCCTGGGACCCGTGTGACATCTTGGAGTGGGGCCCCGCCTGCCGGCAGAAGTGTTTACTCCCACTCCCGACTCCCATCCAGAAGGCCCTAACCCTGGCAGCTACTCAGGTGGAAGGAGCTCCCCAGCCTGTTAAGGTGGACGTCCCACAGGAATACCAGGCTTTCTCAGATGTCTTCAGTGAGGAAGCAGCCACTCTGTTGCCCCCACACCAGCCATGGGACTGCGCCATTGATCTGAAACCGGGGGCCAAACTGCCGAAGGGTCGGGTTTATCCTCTGTCAGCTTCAGAACACCAAGCGATGGAGAGCTACATCCAACAGGCCCTCCGCCAAGGCTTTATCACCCAGTCCTCCTCCCTGGCAGCTTCTAGCTTCTTTTTTGTGTCTAAGAAGGACGGGGGATTGCGCCCCTGCATTGACTACAGGGCCCTCAATGCACTGATCTCCCCGCTTCCGTATCCACTTCCACTGGTCCCCGCAGCTCTAAAAGATCTACGTGAGGCCCGCATCTTCACCAAGCTGGACCTCCGTAGTGCATACAACCTGGTGCGTATCCGTAAAGGCGATGAATGGAAGACGGCGTTCATTACCCCCTCTGGTCACTATGAGTATCGGGTCATGACGTATGGCCTTTCCATTGCTCCGGTGGTTTTTCAGAATTTCATGAATGAGGTGTTCCGCCCCTTACTCCATCGGTTTGTTATTGTCTACATTAATGACATCCTGATCTACTCGAGGTCGCTGCAAGAACATCATCAGCACGTCACCCAGATCCTGGCGGTGCTTCGAAAACACCGACTGTATCTTAACCTCCCTAAGTGTGAGTTCCACCGTTCAGAGATACAGTTCCTGGGTTACGTCATCAACGCAGCAGGCATCAGGATGGATGAGAGGAAGATGGCTGCCGTACGAGACTGGCCAGTTCCCGCCTCAATAAAGGAGCTCCAGAGGTTTCTCGGATTCGCAAACTTCTACCGCCGGTTTATTGGAGGCTTCAGCCTGGTATCCGCTCCACTTACGTCTCTTCTGCGGGGAAAAGCCAAGACCCTATCATGGACCCCAGAGGCTCAACGGGCATTTGAGGAGTTGCGCAAGAGGTTCTGTGCCGCCCCACTTTTACGTCATTTTCGTCTTTGAGGTAGATGCATCGTCCACAGGCGTAGGGGCCACCCTCTCTCAGAAGGCGGGACCCCCCCGCGGCTCCATCCCTGCCCTCTCCAGGATCCATGGGCCCGAGGAACCCGCCGAGCCCGGACCCATCCTGCCTCCGGCCCTCATTCTGAGCCCCATCGTCTGGGATTTGGACGAGGCTATTCGCACGGCCACACGACGAGAACCGGCACCCCCTGGTTGTCCTAGGAACCGAACCTTTGTTCCTCGAGAATGTCGACAGGCCTTACTTAAGGCGGTTCATGAAGTCCCCGGCTCAGGGCACCCGGGCAGAAGGCAGACTTTACGTCTGGTGCAGGGGCGGTACTGGTGCCCAGGAATGAGCAACATGGTGGCCGAGTTTGTCCGGGGCTGTAACATCTGCGCCATCTCCAAGACTACTGGACACTTAACGGTGGGCAAGCTCATACCCCTGCCTACTTCACAGAGACCATGGTCACACATCAGCATTGACTTTGTGACCGACTTGCCACGGTCGGAGGGCTTTACCTGTATTCTAGTGGTCGTTGACCGGTTCTCAAAGGCCTGCAGATTTGTTGCTCTCCGAGGCCTCCCCACGGCTCTGGAAACAGCAGAAGCGCTCTTCCACCATGTCTTCCGCAACTTTGGCCTCCCGGAGGAGATAGTATCAGACCGGGGCCCTCAGTTTACCTCACATGTCTGGAGGGCGTTTTTCCAGCTGCTGGGAGTGACCGTCAATCTATCATCCGGCTACCACCCACAGTCAAACGGCCAAACCGAGCGGAAGATCCAAGAGCTGGGGAGGTACTTGAGGACGTATTGTCACCAAGACCAGGGGGAGTGGAGTCGGTTTCTGCCTTGGGCGGAGTACGCACAGAACTCGTTGCGCCAAGACACCACAGGACTCACACCCTTTCAATGCGTGTTGGGTTTTCAACCCCCACTGTTTCCATGGTCTGATGAGCCGTCCAATGTACCCGCGGTAGATCACTGGTTTCGGGAGAGTCTCAGGACCTGGGAGGCCGCACACACGCACACACGCAATTGCGCAGGGCGATAAGGGAAACCCAGCGACATGCGGATGCAAGGCGGTTGGAGGCCCCCTCGTACAGCCCCGGAGATTGGGTTTGGCTGTCCACCAAAGACCTGCGACTGCGTCTTCCCTGCAGAAAGCTGAGTCCCAGGTATATCGGACCCTTCAGGATCGAGAGGCGGATCAACGAGGCGGCCTATTGGCTGGAACTCCCACCACGATACCGAATTCACCCCACCTTCCACATGTCGCTTCTAAAACCGTATACTCCATCTTCGGACCAACGTACCAGCGAGGTCAGGCCCCCTCCGCCGGAGGTATTGGAACAGCCTTCGGTTTACTCGGTACGGGAAGTGCTGGACTCTCGGCGTCGGGGCAGGGGCCTGGAATATCTGGTGGACTGGTGGCCCCGAGGAACGATCATGGGTAGCGCGGCGGGACATCTTGGATCCAGCGCTCCTGGAGGAATTCCACGCCACTCATCCACTTCGTCCTGCGCCCCGGGGTCGGGGTCGTCCCAGGCGCAGGGTTAGGGCGTCGGGAGCCGCCCCTGGTACTGTCAGGGATCCAGCAGCCACAACCACACCAACCCCCCCAATCACTCCGAGCAGCTCACCAACTTACTAATCATCCACACCTGGTCCATATCAGTCACCACACTATAAAGACCCCTTTTATCCACATTCCCACCGTCCGTTCTACAGCTTAGGCTTATGAACCTACCGGACTGCCCAAACTACTCAGTTATAGTTGTGTTTCAGCTTACTAGCTTTAATGTGTGTCGTCTGTGTTTTCTGCCTTGCCCGTTTTGCTCTTTTCATTAAAGAAAAGCCCTTTTTGGAATTCTCTCGGTCTCCGAACATTCTTTGCGCCTGACAACTATACACACACACACTATACATAAACATACTATACAGACATACACACATACACACACACTACATAAACATACTATGCACACATACACACACACACACACTACATAAACATACTATACACACATACACACACACTGCATAAACATACTATACACACATACACACACTACATAAACATACTATACACACATATATATATACACACACACACACACACTACATAAACATACTATACACACATACACACACTACATAAACATACTATACACACATATACACACACACACTACATAAACATACTATACACACACACTATACATAAACATACTATACACACATACACACACACTGGATAAACATACTATACACACACACAATACATAAACATACTATACACACATATACACACACACACTACATAAACATACTATACACACACACTATACATAAACATACTATACACACATACACACATACACACACTGCATAAACATACTATACACACATACACACACTACATAAACATACTATACACACATATACACACACACTACATAAACATACAATACACACACACTACATAAACATACTATACACACATACACACACACACTACATAAACATACTATACACATATACACACATACACACACACTGCATAAACATACTATACACACATATACACACTACATAAACATACTATACACATATACAGACATACACACACACACACACACACACACTACATAAACATACTATACACATA
>MU551671.1:106746-119246 GCA_024362625.1 Silurus asotus | reverse complement strand
TCCTATAACCAGAGCTCTTACAGGTTTCTCATCTTACACTTCTTACACGTGTGTGTGTGTGTGTCTGTCTGTGTGTGTGTGTGTGTGTGTGTGTGTGTGTGTGTGTGTGTGTGTGTACATAAACTTGGAGAATGTGTTTTTAAAAATATATATTATTCAAAACATTTACAATTTGTTTTTTAGATTTCAAAGTAAAACATTAAGTTAATTATAACATTAAAATAAACATTAATTTAATTATTAGTAGTTAAAATTATTTAGTTATTTTGTTCCTTTTATGTATAATGTTTATGTTCATTATTAATAACTCATTATTCTAATATTTTAGTGAACATGTTTTGTGCTGATTTTTTAAGATAATAATTGTTTATGATTGATTCTGATTGGTGCAGCGGATCTTTGTGTTCTCTGAATGTTTTATAAAGTCGTGTACATGTTCAAGGTTTCACATTCAGAGCTCACAGTGAAGAACTGTGTGGAGGATTGTGGGTAAAAACTCATTGAAGGCACCACAGTTGTGTGACCTTGAATATGTCCTTGGAGGAACTACTGAGCTCATAAATCCGAGTCCAGAATACAGATAAAGATCAATAAAACATAATTGATTTTTTTTTTTTACAAGTCGTCTTACGATGAGTGTAAAAACGAGTGAAAGACGTGTGTGTGTGTGTGTGGTAATAATTGACAAAGCTATTATCATTTACAACTAACTTTACAAAAGGATGATGATGATGATGGTGCTGATGATGATTTCAGCTTTAAACAGTTAAAGATTAAAATTTGCTAAATTCTTTTTCTAAATTTCTTTTTCTTTTCTGTCAGTAATGTGGAAGCTCAGATCAAACATCAAAGGTTAACCAGCAGTTTGGAAGATGAAAAGAACTGGATTCATGCTGCTTTTACACACACACACACACACACACACACACACACACACACACACACACGGTGTGTTAAATTTGTATGGAAACAGCGTTGATGTTCAAAGACAAGAAATATCTATTCAAGGGCGGAGAGACACAACGCTGACAGAATAAAGTGATCACAATTGGTAATGTGTGTGTGTGTGTGTGTGTGTGTGTGTGTGTGTGTGTGTGTGTGTTGGGGTGTTTTCGATGCATGTTGTTCAGTATTATCAACTATTCAAAAATCTCTAAGACTGTGTGGTGTGAAAGGAGCTTTAGACCTATTACTTCAATCACCTTAGTCTTCAATCACCTCAGTTTTCAATCACCTCAGACCTCAACAATGTATTGTTTTTATAATTATAATCACACTCTTGATGTCACCCAAATGAGATGAGGATGGTTCCCTTTTGAGTCTGGTTCTTCTCAATGATTCTTCCCCATGACATATATGGGAGTTTTTCTTTGCCACAATCACCCCCAGGCTTCATCATAAGGGATAAACAAACCATTCACCCTAATACTTAAGATCTGTTAAGCTGCTGTAAGACAATGTCCATTGTAAAAATACTCAATAGAAATAAACTTGAAACTTAATTAATCACCTCATACCTTAATCACCTCAGTTCTTAATCACCTCATACCTCAATCACCTCAGTCCTTAATTACCTCATACCTCAATCACCTCAGTCCTCAATCAGCTCATACCTCAATCACCTCATACCTCAATCACCTCAGTCCTTAATCACCTCATACTTCAATCACATCAGTCCTCAATCACCTCAGTCCTTAATCACCTTAGTCCTTAATCACCTCATACATCATTTACCTCAGTCCTAAATTACATCAATACCTCATTCACCTCAGTCCTAAATCGCCTCAATGCTAATCATCTCTTACCTCAATCACCTCGTACCTCAATCACCTAAGTGCTTAATCATCTCATACCTCAATCACCTCAGTCCTCAATCAGCTCATACCTCAATCACATCAGTCCTCAATCACCTCAGTCCTTAATCACCTCATACCTCAATCACCTCGTTCCTTAATTAGCTCATACCTCAATTACCTCGTACATCAATCGCCTCAGTCCTTAATCACCTCATACCTCAATCACTTCAGTCCTTAATCAGCTCATACCTCAATCACCTCAGTCCTCAATCACCTCAGTCCTTAATCACCTCATACCTTAATCACCTCAGTTCTTAATCACCTCATACCTCAATCACCTCAGTCATCAATCACCTCATACTTCAATCACCTCAGTCATCAATCAGCTCATACCTCAATCACCTCAGTCCTCAATCACCTCAGTCCTTAATCACCTCAGTCCTTAATCATCTCATACCTCAATTAACTCCTACCTTAATCACCTTAGTGCTTAATCTCATACCTCAATCACCTCATTCCTTAATCACCTCATACCTCAATCACCTCAGTCATCAATCACCTCATACCTCAATCACCTCAGTCCTTAATCACCTCATACATCATTTACCTCAGTCCTAAATTACATCAATACCTCATTCACCTCAGTCCTAAATCACCTCAATGCTTAATCATCTCATACCTCAATCACCTCAGTCCTTAATCACCTCAGTCCTTAATCATCTCATACCTCAATTAACTCCTACCTTAATCACCTTAGTGCTTAATCATCTCATACCTCAATCACCTCATACCTTTATCACCTCAATGCTAATCATCTCTTACCTTAATCACCTCGTACCTCAATCACCTAAGTGCTTAATCATCTCATACCTCAATCACCTCAGTCCTTAATCACCTCAGTGCTTAATCATCTGATACCTCAATCACCTCATACCTTTATCGCCTCAATGCTAATCATCTCATACCTCAATCACCTCGTACATCAATCGCCTCAGTGCTTAATCATCTCATACCTCAATCACCTCGTACCTCAATCACCTAAGTGCTTAATCACCTCAGTGCCTAATCATCTCATACCTCAATCACCTCAGTCCTTAATCACCTCAGTGCTTAATCATCTGATACCTCAATCACCTCAGTCCTTAATCACCTCAGTGCTTAATCATCTGATACCTCAATCACCTCATACCTTATTCGCCTAAATGCTTAATCATCTGATACCTCAAATACCTCAGTGCTAATCATTTCATACCTCAATCACCTCAGTCCTTAATCACCTCAGTGCTTAATCATCTGATACCTCAATCACCTCATACCTTTATCGCCTCAATGCTAATCATCTTATACCTCAATCACCTCATACCTCAATCACCTAAGTGCTTAATCATCTCATACCTCAATCACCTCGTACCTCAATCACCTAAGTGCTTAATCATCTCATACCTCAATCACCTCATACCTTAATCACCTCAGTGCTTAATCATTTCATACCTCAGTCACCTCGTACCTCAATCACCTCAGTGCTTAATCATTTTATACCTCAATCACCTCAGTCCTCAATCACCTCAGTCCTTAATCACCTCAGTGCTTAATCATCTAATACCTTAATCACCTCGTACCTCAATCACCTCAGTGCTTAATCATCTGATACCTCAATCACCTCATACCTTAATCGCCTCAATGCTTAATCATCTCATACCTCAATCAACTCCTACCTTAATCACCTCAGTGCTTAATCATCTCATACCTCAATCACCTCAGTCCTTAATCACCTCAGTCCTTAATCATCTCATACCTCAATTAACTCCTACCTTAATCACCTCAGTGCTTAATCATCTCATACCTCAATCACCTCATACCTTTATCACCTCAATGCTAATTATCTCTTACCTTAATCACCTCGTACCTCAATCACCTAAGTGCTTAATCATCTCATACCTCAATCACCTCAGTCCTTAATCACCTCAGTGCTTAATCATCTAATACCTCAATCACCTCATACCTTTATCGCCTCAATGCTAATTATCTTATACCTCAATCACCTCGTACCTCAATCACCTAAGTGCTTAATCATCTCATACCTCAATCACCTCATACCTTATTCGCCTAAATGCTTAATCATCTGATACCTCAATTACCTCAGTGCTAATCATTTCATACCTCAATCACCTCAGTCCTTAATCACCTCAGTGCTTAATCATCTAATACCTCAATCACCTCATACCTTTATCGCCTCAATGCTAATTATCTTATACCTCAATCACCTCGTACCTCAATCACCTAAGTGCTTAATCATCTCATACCTCAATCACCTCATACCTTATTCGCCTAAATGCTTAATCATCTGATACCTCAATTACCTCAGTGCTAATCATTTCATACCTCAATCACCTCAGTCCTTAATCACCTCAGTGCTTAATCATCTAATACCTCAATCACCTCATACCTTTATCGCCTCAATGCTAATTATCTTATACCTCAATCACCTCGTACCTCAATCACCTAAGTGCTTAATCATTTTATACCTCAATCACCTCAGTCCTCAATCACTTCAGTCCTCAATCACCTCAGTCCTCAATCACCTCAGTCCTTAATCACCTCAGTGCTTAATCATTTTATACCTCAATCACCTCAGTCCTCAATCACCTCAGTCCTCAATCACCTCGTACCTCAATCACCTCAGTCCTTAATCACCTCATACCTCAATCACCCCAGTCCTCAATCACCTCAGTGCTTAATCATCTCATACCGCAATCACCTCATACCTAAATCACCTAAATGCTTAATCATCTCATACCTCAATCTCCTCATACCTCAATCACCTCAGTCCTTAATCATCTCATACCTCAATCACCTCGTGCCTAAAATCACCTCAGTGCTTAATCATTTCATACCTCAATCTCCTCATACCTCAATCACCTCAGTCCTTAATCATCTCATACCTTAATCACCTCGTGCCTAAAATCCCCTCAGTCCTTAATCATCTCATACCTCAATCACCTCGTGCCTAAAATCCCCTCAGTGCTTAATCATTTCATACCTCAATCACCTCATAACTCAATCACCCCAGTCCTTAATCACCTCATACCTCAATCACCTCGGTGCTTAATCATCTCATACCTCAATCACCTCGTGCCTAAAATCACCCCAGTGCTTAATCATCTCATACCTCAATCACCTCATACCTCAATCACCTCAGTCCTTAATCATCTCATACCTCAATCACCTCGTGCCTAAAATCACCTCAGTGCTTAATCATTTCATACCTCAATCATCTCATAACTCTGATCAGACTGGCTCTGTTTTATCTCCACTAAACTTTAAAGCATTTTGATTCTGTAAAACACTGTCTTGTTTTTCCTTTGCTGTGTCTATATAAGAGATTTTATAAAGGTATGAACTTTAAAGAAATATTATCTTTACAAATTTAATGTTGATAGTGTGAATTTTGCTAATATGAAATTTATAAAGATACAAACTTTACAGAAATATAAACTTTACAGGCATATAAACTTTACCAAAAAATAACTCTACAAAGATATGAACTTTAAATAGATATGAAGTTTACAAAGAAATAACTTTACATAGATGTGAACTTTACAGGCTTGTAAACTTTACAGGGATGTAAACTTTAGCACTGAGCTAGTTTTTGTGTGTGTGTGTGTGTGTGTGTGTGTGTGTGTGTGTGTGTGTGTGTGTGTGTGTGTATACAATAATAAAGCTGTAGTGCCATCTGGTGGTGTTTTGTATTTTCTACACTGTTCATTTCCAGGATTTCACTCTGATTCTCACACCCATAAGGGTTACACAAGTCAGGTCACTCTTAGTGTCGGTCTCAAGACCAGATAAATGTGGAGGGTTGTGTTATGAAGGGCACTCACCATAAAAACATGTGCCACAACAAATAGGTGGATCACAAACCTACATTTTATACCGGATAAGTAGAGGCCCGGGTTACCAATGACCTCCAATTGGGCTACTGTTGGCCGAAGGAGGAGAAGGAGAGGAGGAAGACTTCTACAGAGACAGCAGGGAAAGGAGAAGTGGAGGAGGTTCAGGTTGGTACTTCTAATGTTGGTAATATTCAATTTAATTCAATTCATGTTTATTTGTTTTGCGATTTTAACAATGAACATCGTCTCAGAGCAGCTTTACACAGATAATGTGGAGATAAAAATAAATATCTTCTGTATAAGTGTAAGTTTGTCCCTGATGAACATGTCAGTGGCGACTGTGGTGAAGGAAAAACTCCCTGAGATGCAAAAGGAAAAAACCTTGAGAGGAACCAGACTCAAGAGTGAACCTCATCCTCATCTGGGTGCCACCGAATGTCCATTTATTACAGATAAACGATGTTGAGGTGCAGTGATGAAGATCAGATACAAACTGTAGTCCTGAGTCAGTGTAGCAGACTGTTAATATTAACTACAGTCCAAATCCTCAAAGCTCCTGTTCTTACTCCAGAATTTCATGGATCTCCAGGGCATTAATGAGAAAAAACCCCAGCTGCACAGAGTCGCCTACAATCGAAGAAAAATGACTGGTAAAGGGAGAGATGGAGCTGTTATGATGAGGAGGAGAAAGGTAGATATGTTGTGTGTTCAGGAGACCAAGTGGAAAGGGAGGAACATTGGAGGTGTTTAAACTGTTCTATCATGGTGTGGATGGAAAGAGAAATGGTGTAGGGGGGATTCTGAAGGAAGAGTTCAGTAATAGTGTAGTGGAGGAGAAGAGAGTTTCTGATAGGGTGATGAACGTGAAGCTGGAAGATGAAGGGATGATGATAAATGTCATCAGTGTTTATGCTCCACAAGTGGGTTATAAGATGGAGGAGAAGGAAGAATTCTGGACTGAGTGAGATGAAGTGGTAGAAGGTGAAACTAGGAATGAAAGATTGGTGATTGGTGCAGACTTTAATGGGCATGTAGGTGAAGGGAACAGAGGAGATGAGGAGGTGATGGTAGGTATGGTTTTAAGGAAAGGAATGTGGAAGGGTAGATGGTGGTAGATTTTGCTAAAAGGATGGTATGGCAGTGAAGAAGAAGGAAGATCACAGGGAAGAAGGAAGATCACAGGGTGACGTATAAGAGTGGAGGAAGGTGCACACAGGTAATATATGTTCTATGTAGGAGATGCAACCTGAAGGAGATTGGCGACTGTAAGGTGTTGGCAGGGGACAGTGTAGCTAGACAGCATCGGATGGTGGTCTGTAGGATGGTTTTGGAGGTGAAGAGGAAGAGGATGAAAGTGAGGACTTAAAGAAGAATAAGATGATGGAAACTGAAGGAGGAAGAGTGTAGTGTGAGGTTCAGGGAAGAGGTCAGACAGGAGCTCGGTGGTGGTGAAGAGGTGCTGGATTATTGGGGAACTACTGCATGAGTAGAGACAAATAGAAAGGTAGTTGGTGTAACATCTGGAAATAGAAAGGAAGATAAAGTATGTGGGTGTGAAACGAGGAAGTGCAGGAAAGCGGAAGGAGAAAGAGGTTGGAGAAACAGAACTGGGCTCTAAAGAGTGATGAGAAAAGTAGGCAGGAGAACAAGGAGATGCAGCAGCAGGTGAAGAGGGATGTGGTGAAAGCCAAGGAAAAGGCATATGAGGAGCTGTAGGAGAGGTTGGACACTAAGGAAGGAGAAAGGGATTTGTACTGATTGTCCAGGCAGAGGAACCGAGCTGGGAAGGATGTGCTGCAAGTTAGAGACAAAATGTGTTGACTAGTAAGGAGAGTGTGTTGAGAAGATGGAGGGAGTATTTTGAGCAGCTGATAAATGAGAAAAAAGAGAGAGAAGGTTGGATGGTGTGGAGATGTGAAGCAGGAAGTGGATAGGATTAGTAAGGAGGAAGTGAGAGCAGCGATTAAGAGGATGAAGAGTGGAAAGTCGGTTGGATCAGATGACATATCGATAGAAGCGTGGAGATGTTTAGGAGAGATGCAGTGGAGTTTTTAACCGATGGTCAAATCCTGGAACAACTCATGCACCATGAAGGTGAGGTCACACATCTGCCCTTGCAGGTCAGACCGCTGCAGGACTGATCTTTAGCAGGACCACATGCAGCTGGAAGTGAACTTTCTGATTCTGTAGTATCTCTGGATGGTGTTTCAGTCTCAGTTGTACAGCAGGTAAAGACCTCAGTGTGATTATTGACTCGTGTTTCCTTTGAGTCTCACGTGAATCTCACCAGGATCTCCTTCTTTCACCTTAGAAATATTGCTAAAATTAGAAATATGATGTCGTTACAGGATGCAGTAAAACTAGTAGATGTTTTTGTAACATCTAGATTAGACTACTGTAACGCTTTACTGTCTGGGTGTTGGAGTTTGTGCAGAAATAAGCTTCAGTTAGTTCAGAATGCAGCAGCAAGAGTCCTCACTAGATCTAGAAAATATGATCACATCAGCCCTGTTTTAATCATCTACACTGCTCCCAATTCCATCTCACACTGATTATAAAATACTACTACTGACGTATAAAGCACTTAACGCTCTCACACCGCAGTATCTGAGTGAACTTCTGTACCAGGATGATCCTCCACGCCTACTTAGATCAAAAGGTGCAGGCTATTTGTTGGTACCTCAAATAATGAAGACTCCAGCAGGGGGCAGATGTTTCTCTTATAAACCCCACAGTTATGGAACAACCTTCCAATCAGTGTTCGGGACTCAGACACAGTCTCAGTGTTCAAGTCGAGGCTGAACACATATTTATTTAGTGGAGTCTTTAGTCAGTAGGTGTTTGTGAGGTAAAGGAGCAGATCTGGAGGGATCATGGATATGGAGTGTTTGGTGAACTGGGATATTTGGATGCTGTCGTCTCCTCACTCTCACACGTTCACTCAGGTTTGTTGATGGTGGTGTGGTGGGTCGTCTCTTATCCCAGAGATCCTCATGTCTGTGTTTCCTTCTGCTTCTCCCTTTTAGTTCTGCTTCTACAGTGAATCTCACCAGAGTCCAAACTGCACAGTGACATTAACTTTCATACACCAATCAGGAGACTTAATAATCTATATCCTTCATTCCGCTTCTCTCTCTCTCTCTCTCTCTCTCTCCCTCTCTCTCGTTTGAGTTAAACATGCTCCTGAGGTTCCAGTGATCACTGTTCCTGCTCCTCTCCCCTCCGTGGATCTTCCCACTTGGTCCTGGTCTGCCTCTGGATAGTGTTCTCTTTGACTGGAGGCGACTCTGTGCAGCTTGGGACGGTTTCTTATCAACGCCTTGGGTGGTTCCATGAAATTCTGGAGTAAGAACAGGAGCTTTGAGGATGGATTTGGACTGTAGTTAATATCTACAGTCTGCTACACTGACTCAGGGCTACAGTTTGCTCTGATCATCATCACTACACCTCAACATCGTTTATCTGTAATAAATGGACATTCGGTGGAACCCAGATGAGGATGAGTTTCCCTCTTGAGTCTGGTTCCTCTCAAGGTTTTTTCCTTCTGCATCTCAGGATTTTTTTCCTTCACCACAGTCTCCACCGACTTGTTCATCAGGGACAAACTTACACTTCATTTGAACATATTCATTTTTATCTCCACATCATCTGTGTAAAGCTGCTCTGAGACCATGTTCATTATTAAAAAAATAAACATTAATTGAATTGAATTGAATTAAATTGTAGTAGGAATGACAAACTGGTTCAAGGTGGAGGTTGGACTGCATCAAGGATTGGCTCTGAGCCCTTTCCTGTTTGCAGTGGTGATGGACAGGTTGAAGAACGAGGTCAGACAGGAGTCTCGGTGGACTATGATGTTTGTGGATGATATTGTTATTTGTGGTGAGAGTAGGGAGCAGGTGGATAAAAGCCTGGAGAGGTGGAGTGATTAGCAGGAGTGATTTGTGATAGAAGAGTATCTGTGAGAGTGAAAGGGAAAGTTTATAGAACTGTGGTGAGACCTGGGATGTTGTATAGATTGGAGACAGTGGCATTGAGTAAAAGACAGGAGGTGGAGCTGGAGGTAGCAGAGCTGAAGATGTTGAGATGTTTATTGTGATAGAGGAAAAGAGGAAGACCAAGGAGGAGGTTTATGGATGTGGTGAAGGAAGACATGCAGGTAGTTGGTGTGAAAGAGGCAGATGTAGAGGACAGGGGGGTGTGGAGACGAAGCATCCGCTGTGGCGCCCCCTAATGGTAGCAGCCGAAAGAAGAAGAAGAAGAAGAAGAAGAAGAAGAAGAAGAAGACTCTGCTTTTCATTTATTTGTTTATTATGATGAGATTAATATCTTATTATATTTTGTTGTTTATTTTCTTCAAAACACACACACACACACGCACACACACGCGCGCGCGCGTGAACGCTCATTGAACCGGTACTTGCTATACTGAACCGGAAGTAAATGTGTATTGTTTTTCTCACGTGTGTAAATTCCTATAAGGGCTGTGACCAATGTGCATCTTCATTTACACTTTATAACTAGAGGTTGTAACTCTGTAAAGCTTTTTACTTCATTGTTTGTAAAATCTTCTTAAATTCTTCGGTATAATAAATCCTCTTTTTCTTCTTCTTTCGGCTTCTCCCTCTAGGGGGCGCTACAGCGGATCATCCCCAACCCCCTGTCTCTACATCTGTCTCTTCAGACCAACCTCCTGCATGTCTTCCATCACCACATCCATTAACCGGTATAATAAATATAAATACTTATAATTAATACCTTATTTTTAAATTATATTTCATGTAAATGTCATGGCTAATTCTGGTTAAACGAACGATTTTACATCATAATATTATACAAAACCACATTGAGTACATGTTTAATAAATACTTTTAGAATAAAATAATAATTACATTTTAAATTGTTTAAAATTCTGAGCCTCGGCTGCACTTGAGACGCGCACTTCCGGTAGGGAGGAGTTTACTTCCGGTGGGCTCGTACCGCTGTGTGTCATGGGCATGGAGCAGTTTAATCCCTAAAATAGATCAAAAGCAAATAATCGGATTGAATGTGATTTAAAACTCGAGTTAATGATCAGCGGGGATCTGTTTTACTGTGTACAGGAACAGGAGAGGGACAGCGGGGCACAAAAACCTTCAGCACACGGTAATGTACCGACAACCGACTAGCTAACCGTGCTAATGCTAACTCTCATTATTTATTTATTTATTTATTTATTCATTTATTTATTTATTTAGAGATCAATCAGAATAAATAACACTTTTTATATGAACTTTATTCTCACTAACGCTCCGAAATATTCTGAGTGTAAAGTTAAAAGTTAAAGTGTTTATTTGTGATTTATTTGTTATAAAAGTAATTTATTAATGATTAGTTGTAGTTTATATCTGATTTCTGTTTTTAATTCCACTCTGAGCTCTTTCCTGTGGGCGGGGCTTCATCACGTGACTAGAATATAGCGATACGTGGTGATATACCGCGATATTATCATGATGGAGATGATGATGGTGGTGATAAGTTGATGATGATGGTGGAGATAAGTTGATGATGATGGTGGTGATAAGTTGATGATGATGGTGGAGATAAGTTGATGATGATGGTGGAGATATGTTGATGATGATGGTGGAGATAAGTTGATGATGGTGGTGGAGATAAGTTGATGATGATGGTGGAGATAAGTTGATGATGATGGTGGTGATATGTTGATGATGATGGTGGAGATATGTTGATGATGATGGTGGAGATATGTTGATGATGGTGGTGGAGATATGTTGATGATGGTGGTGGAGATATGTTGATGATGATGGTAGAGATATGTTGATGATGATGGTGGAGATATGTTGATGATGATGGTGGAGATATGTTGATGATGGTGGTGGAGATATGTTGATGATGGTGGTGGAGATATGTTGATGATGGTGGTGGAGATAAGTTGATGGTGGTGGAGATATGTTGATGATGGTGGTGGAGATATGTTGATGATGGTGGTGGAGATATGTTGATGATGGTGGTGGAGATATGTTGATGATGATAATGGTGAAGGAGATGATGATGATGGTGGAGATGATGAAGATGATGATAGTGGAGATAATGAAGATTTTGATGGTGGAGATAATGGTGTAGGAGATGTTGATGAAGATGATGTTGATGGTGGAGATTTGTTGATGATGGGCATTATGGTCAAGGAAATGATGATGGTGGAAATGATGATGAAGATGATAGTGGAGATGAAGATGATGTTGATGGTGGAGATAATGGTGAAGGAGATGATGATGGTGGAGATGATGATGATGATGTTGATGGTGGAGATGATGATGTTGATGGTGGAGATGATGGTGAAGTAGACAATGAAGATGGTGATAATATTGTATACCCCAACAGGTTTTTGGTTTCTGTTGGTCACTCTGTGGTGTTTGTGTGTGTGTTCAGGTTGTGGATGCAGGTTGTGAGGATGGTGTTGTCAGGGTTACGGTTGTCACGGCAGCAGCTAAAGCGGTTGGAGGAGCACCGGTACAGCAGTGAGGGAAAATCTCTCCTGGAACCACTCATGCAGCCGTTCTGGTGCTGGCTGGTGGAAAGAGTTCCTCTATGGGTCGCTCCGAACCTCATCACCATCATCGGCCTGGTCCTCAACATCACCACCACCCTCATCCTCACCTATTACTGTCCTACTGCTACAGAGCAGGTATACACACACACACACACACACACACACACACCTATTACTGTCCTACTGCTACAGAGCAGGTTTACACACACACACACACACACACACACACACCTATTACTGTCCTACTGCTACAGAGCAGGT
>MU551671.1:81078-93079 GCA_024362625.1 Silurus asotus | reverse complement strand
GTGTTTTTTCCCCCCCCCCCCCCACACACACACACACACACACACACAGTTAACCCTTATTGTTTTTCTGAATTGTTTTTAATGAGTTTTTTTATTTATATAAATTTGTACATATATTTTGTACATTTGATGTGAACGCTGTGTTCATGTGTGGTGTAGAAGGTCAGGGGAAGTAGAGAATGAGGGCGAAACTTTTTTTATTTATGATTATTATTTAGATTCACGTTACCCAGAATGCAGACTGGCTGTTAAAGACCAGGCAGGGTTGTGTGGGTCAGTAGTGTGTGTGTGGATTGGGACACGAACACAGTGTGTAAGACTTTTGTGTTGTTTGTATTTCCTTCTCACTCTGAGGGAACAGAGTTCTTCATAATCAATAATAAACAAAACCTTCAAACCCAGAGAGAGAAACACTCGCACAGGGGATCTATTCCTGCAGGGACAAAGGAACCGTGTGTGGGGAACCATGTGTGGGGAACAGTGTGTATGGAACCGTGTGTGGGGAACAGTGTGTGGGGAACCGTGTGTAGGGAACCGTGTGTGATGAACACAGCGGTGATCTTACAAATGATAAAACTCTGTAATAAAGGACCAGGAAATGGAAAATGAAGACTGGAGCACTTCCTATGTTCCTGTTTGTTTGTTTGTTTGTTGTAACATCTGAATATTAAATAGTCTGTATTTTAATTTCACACTTGAATGTATTAAAGTTAATTTGTAACGTCTCCAGTATAAAAAATAAAGACTGTTATATTAACATGAGCACAAACTTTGAGTCTCGTTTCCTGTCAGCTTCACGAGCTGGAATATAAAAAGCAATTCTTCATTTCATCTTAAAAGCTTTTTTCAGATTTTTGAGTTTTGCAGGTTTTTAATGAACAAAGCAGAAGTGATGTTTAAATTGAGGTGAAGATTCTTTCAAAGAAAGTAAACAAAAACCCTGCGTTTATTTAAGCAGCAATAAAAGGAATTCTTTCTCATGTTTCCCTCAGCTTCACTGTGTACCTCATATAAATCAGCTTCAGATGAAAGAAGGCTGAAAAGCAGCACAGGGGTTTCACCCTCAAGTTAAGATTTTAGCTGAAAATAATCAAATCTAATGATAATTTGAATAAAGCTAGTAAGAGGAGAAGTTAGGAGCAGGTTTCCTCCACGTTCATCATCCAGAATTCACTCTATTATACATACAACAAAGAAACTGTTCATCAGAAAGACGTTTTAATGCAACTGAGACTCAAATTGCTTATTATATAAAAACGTTAAAAAAGATTACAAAAAAACATGCAAACAGTAAAATAAAGTTCAAATAATACAGATTGTAATAGTTTGTGTGAAAAGAAATTTTCTGGGAGAAACTTTATAAATTAAACAAAAAAATGTTTTATAAAAGAAAAATAAAATTTAAAAAGAGCTTGATGTGGGGATTGAGCTAACAGGCTAACTAGCAGAATTCTGAAAATATAGAGAATTCTATGTGGAATTATGTGACACTTGGCATGTGTTAATAATGTTTTTATTTTATTTTAATGAAAAATAAATAAATGAAGAATAAATGTAACAACTCATCAGCCAATTGGCTAGCAAACTAACATTAGCTAGCTAGCAGTTTGTTCGTTGTTAGCATGTTAACTAAGTTATTAAACTGTTTGTTGTAGACAAATAATTATTTTACTATAAAAACTTCCCTGACTTGTTTTTATAAATAGTTATTATATAAAAGTGCTTTTTGTCAGGTGTGTGTAATAGCAGCCTGATTTTTAGCCAAAATTATTACGGTCATTTGATGAAATTTAGTTTTCTGATTAGTCAGTACCAACAGTGAGTAAATGAAACAGTAGATGGCGCTGTTGATCTCTGTTCTGTTCAGTTAGCATTAAATGTATAATAACTCATTACATTCAACAAAATAACACAAAAAGTAGAATATAAATGATCCAACCAAAAAGCTTAAAACAACGCAAACAGAAAATATCAGATAAAGGAATAAGTGCATATATAAAACTATAATTCTAAAAAAGCACAGAATATTTGCTTTACATTCAATAAAGTTTCGATAATTAAAGTGATTGATGGTGGTGGTGGTGTTTCTCGGGTGCTGGTGATGGTGGTGGTGTTTCTGGGGTGCTGGTGATGGTGGTGGTGTTTCTGGGGTGCTGGTGATGGTGGTGGTGATAATGTTGGTATTGGTGTTTCTGATGGTGGTGTTAGTGGTGGTGGTGTTTTTGGTGTTTCTGGTGGTGCTGATGTTGGTGGTGGTGTTGGATCTGGTGGGGTTGGTGGTGGTGGTGCTTGTGTGTGTTAGAGAAAGTGGTGTTTTGGGTGATGGTGTTGTAATATAATCGGTCCTGATCATCTCAACACTGAGATCCTGCACTGAAGTGAAAGGAGGTGAAGTGCCACGTCGTCATTTTAACAATTCATTCATTATTTATTTTAATAACGTATTTGAGATCAAATTGAACGTAAGTGAAATTCTAATCAGCCAGTGAGGGATTTTAACTCCTGCTCAGGGTCTTGTTTACACCAGAATAATAAAATTACATAAAATTTTGAATGAAGTTCAAAGTTCAAGTTTTTCATGTGTTTCAGAAAAACTTCAGCACTGAATGTGGAAAATCACTGCATTGTACACACAAACCCTTTCCGATGACTTTCGGTCTCACAGGTGTGTTGTTTGGATGTGTGTGTGTGTGTGTGTGTGTGTGTGTGTGTGTGTGTGTGTGTGTGTGTGTGTGTGTGTGTGCAGCAGGACATTATGTAACGTTATTGAACACCAGGTCTGCATCATCTTGGTGTTCAGGCTTCGTAATATTGTTTCCTGGTGACGGTGGACGTCACTCCTCTCTGCACCATCTCCACCTGACGCGTAACACTGCCACTCATCTGCTGTGTGACCTGTCTGCTCGACATCATTATACCTTCTGAGAGGAGACACACACACACACACACACACACACACACACACACACACACACACACACACACACACGTTAGCATCAAGAGAGAAAAGCAGAGAGACAAACAGCAAGAGAGACAGAGACAGACAGACAGACAGACATAGAGACAGAGAGAGATGGACAGACAGACAGCAATAGAAATAGAGACAGACAGCAAGAGAGACAGAGACAAACAAAGAGACAGACAGCAAGAGAAAGAGAGACAGACAGACAGAGAGATAGACAGACAGGGAGACAGAGATGGACAGACAGAGAGACAGACAGGGAGACAGAGAGAGAGATGATCAGACAGGGAGACAGACAGAGACAGACAGGGAGACAGAGAAAGAGATGGACAGACAGGGAGACAGACAGAGAGACAGACAGGGAGACAGAGAGAGAGATGGACAGACAGGGAGACAGACAGAGAGACAGAGAGAGAGATAAACAGACAGGGAGACAGGGAGAGAGACAGACAGGGAGACAGAGAGAGAGATGAGCAGACAGGGAGACAGACAGAGACAGACAAAGAGATGGACAGACAGGGAGAGAGACAGACAGGGAGACAGAGAGAGAGAGATGAGCAGACAGAGAGACAGACAGGGAGACATAGAGAGAGCGATGGACAGACAGAGAGACAGACAGAGAGACAGACAGGTTACCTGGGGTGGTGAAGGGTTCTGTGAACATGGTGTGTGTTGTATGTGTTGAGCTCTGTGATGGTAAATTAAACACTTCTCTCCTCATCAAAGACTGACCACCGTACTGACCCATAGAACCTTTAAGAGTGGGAGAGAGATTTACATTTTAAAATCTGTGTGTGTGTGTGTGTGTGTGTGTGTGTGTGTGTGTGTGTGTGTGTGTGTGTGTGTATCATACCATCCTGAGACTCGATGGTGATGATTCCCTCTCTCTCCGGCCCAAAGCCCTGTGTGGTCTGAGCCTGAACTTTAAATTTATACGGGACATTTTCAGTCAGATCAGAGACGGTCAGGGACGTAGCCGAGTTCCCACTCAGCTGGAACGAGCGCTGATCTCCTGCACAAATAAAACAATCCTCTTAAATATCAGCTCACAGACTTACAACATCAACTACAAAGATACAAACTCTGATAACTGAAAATAGTGTCTACTATAAACATGAACTCCTTCAACTGCTGAGACAAAAATCTGCAACAGATCTGGAACTAAGAAATGACTCAGATTTATCTATGAAATCAAAGGAATTGATTTAGGAACATTGAAGTTGAAGTACTGTTCCACTCTGACCTCCACCATGCAGCTGTTCACAGGTGACCACGTAGCCCAGGATCTCGCCGTTGGGTTTCCGTGGTTTGTCCCAGCTGAGCTGCAGAGTCTCGGGGCTCAGTGCGGTGAACACCAGGGGACCAGGGGCACTCGGTGTGCTCAGAGTAAACGAAGAACCTAAAAACACCATCATGTGACATCAGAAATTCTGCAAGATGTATCTATTTACAAAACACTGGAATCTAGTCTTTTTACCTGGCACGGGGCTGAGAGGGCTCTTGGGGTCCACTGCAGACTCAATGGTGATGACTCCCTCTCGCTCCGGACCCCAACCCTCCTGACTCTCAGCCTTCACCTTGAACAGGTACGACTGGTTGGGCAGAAGGTCCTGAACTACCACAGAGTTCTGCGCAGGGTTGGTGATGTCCATGCGCTTCATTTCTCCTACAGGATCGTTATGCACAAAGTCACACATGTAGCACTTTAATGAAAATCCTGTCAATTTTGCATTGCAGGAACTCAGTGTTGGTACTGACCTCCACTGAGGAGCTGGTAGAGAACACAGTATCCTGATATGGGCTTTTCACAGTGGGGCTCCTGCCAGCTGACCTTCAGTGCTGTAGGGCCCAGAGCTGAAAACACCAGCCTGCTCGGGGTTTCCGGGACACCACGCTGCAGCCGAGTATCTAATAATAACAAACAACTCTTCATCAACATCGCTGTGTTTTTGTGCTGACTGCAGCAACAGCATTATAGAAGCTTGAAATGAATCAGTGATGCAAGTTGCTTATATAAAAACATACTGGTACAAAATCTACAAAATCTCTTCAACATATGGTTAGAATTTCTTCAGCACTAGTTCAGTTATTCCAAGTCTGCAAACATTATATAGCACTGGGCCCTTATGGCTCCTGGCACTGTATTTATCAACCAATCCATAGAGGAGTTTCTGCTACTAGATTCGGACTCCACAGTTTGGATTGGTTGCTCCATATCCACTCACCCTGGAGAACCCTGTCCAGGTTCTGCAGAGCTTCGTTGATGTCATCTGAGCGATTGTGAACACGGGAGTTCAGGCTGTAGCTGGTAGTTGTAGTCTGGCTGAAGCTAGAGCCGCCTGAAAGTGTGCCACCACAGGCCATGGCAGGGAAGTGCAGGGCAGGACGAGGTAGGACAGTGAGAGATGAGAGAGGCATGGCAGTGCATGGAGGAGAGACATGGCAGAGCAGAGCGAATGTTACAGGAAGAGTCAGTTGAGAGTTTAAGCGATAAGCAACCGAAGATTCCTGCCAAAAGCTGTAATGCTTGGCAGCCATTTACTTTAAACATGAAACAATGGAGCACTGCTTTTGTGCTGAAGCATTGATACACAAACAATACACACCTTCAGACAATCTACTTACTCAGAATGTCAGAGAATCCACCAGTCAAGTCACTCATCACAATGGAGTCTCTGATTCCATCACTGTCATAATAATTCCTGTTGTCCGAACGTTTTCTCAAGATCACGTCCTCGGTATGAATCTCATGTTTGCGAGGCACAGAATCTCCTGGAAAGGAATTGTAACATCAAGAGATTATCAGTTGACTATCAGTTAAGCAACAGTATCTTCAATTTCTCATACTAATTTATCAAACCTCTGGATGGAACGAAGCAAAACTTTCACAAACAATATAAATTTTATAATCATCAATGAAAACATTAGACGTGTGCAAACCTTTGCTGGTTATGTAAGTATTTGTGGTGCTGATGTTACGTGACAGGGAACCACTTCCACCACCTGGGAACAAAAACCCTTGATCCCATTTTCCATTCATGATCTGGTCTGTAGATACAAAGAGGGAAACAAATTAACATTAAGACCAAGAAAACAGGATGAATATTCCTCCTTCACTGAAAAGAGAACAGACTTCAAAACAGTCCCTCAGACATGTTCAACTGTTCTCATGTGAAAGAAAAAAAAAAAAAAGAGTTCCCATATTGGTGAAGAACAGAAGATCCTTCTCTCTTCAGGCACAGCTGTAGCAGCAGCAGGGTTTGTAGGACTAGTGACAGCATTAGCAGATTGTCTTGGATGTAAGCCATGACATTCATCATCTGCATTCTCGTTTGTTCACCAGCATTGGGTTTGCAGAAGGGAGTTTTAACCAACAGTTTTCCTCGACACCAACCCAAAGCACGGCAGCAGCATTTTGAGACAAGCGAGCAATCCGAATCAAATAGAATGTATAGCATGGCAGCAGAGTGGCAGCAGGAGTAGGGGTATGCTGACATGCGGCCTAGCGGGGGACATGTTGAGATCTTCACCTTGTAGAAGGTTCTGGTAATGGCCACCTTGAACAGAATTCTCAAAACGGACACCATGTAGAGGGTTCTTGCAAAGGCCGGATGGATGAGGGGACTGGGAATGAGCAGTGGCCAGAAGATCATCTTTTTCCAAAGTGCTTGTGCTTCGTGTGGGGATGACATCAGCAGGCAGTTTCCAGGAGACAGTACGGAGATCCAGGTCTGATCCAACAAGCTTAACGTGCTTCCACCGCTTGCCTTCAGTGTTCATGTGGGGGGAAGCAAGCAGAGCATGGGGGACAGGTAGGTAGGCAGGCTATTGTTAGTGACTACATTCAAGCAAAGCAATAGAGAGAGAAGAGGAGTCATGTGTAAAGATCTGGACGTCAAAGGTAACTGATTTAGCAGAACCCAAACATGCATGAAGGTACTGTTGTAGTAGAACATTAGCAGGCATTACAAATCAAGCAGGAAACTGTATTTTCCAAAAATTAAATGAATCTAAACCTCAAATATTTCCAAGATATTTATGTTTTATAAACAATTCTGAATGTTGGAATCCTAGAAGTTGGGATGATGCTTGCACATCATCCTTCCACATGAGGTTCAACAGAGCTTCCAAATGGTGATAATGAAAGCGATCCACTGAATAAGACTGAGAGAGCGTTTTAAATAATCCAGAAGTGCAGTGTTTAAGCAGAGGGTCCCTATTTAATCAGTGCTACGTCTGTAAAGACGAAGAAATCCAATCAGGACATTTTCCTTAGATGATAAGTCGATGTTTTTGAAGAGCTAAAGGGATGCTAACAATGACTGAAACCCAGCAAGGGCATGAAAGCATGCAACAAGCAGGTGTTTTACTCACCTTCAGAGAACTCAGACACGCTAGGTCTGCTGCTGGCGGTGGGTGAACGAAGAACTTCATTACTGTACATGAGAAAGCTGTCATAATCATCACCGGCCTCTGCATCCACGATCGGAATGTCAGGAATAATGGGAACTTGTTGGAGAAAAAATATAAATTGATGGGCAATCAGTATTCAGATTACACCTAATTATTTATACCCAACATGTAAATAATACATTTCTCAGGCTTACTGGACATGGGTCTGTGTGGCTGGGTTGCCAGATTGATGGTGGCGTCTCTGTATGGCCCCCATCCCACCTTGTTGCTAGCACGCACTTTGTAGCGGTAAGTCTGGGAAGGCTGTAGGTTCTCAATAAGCAGCATGCGTTTCTTCGGGTTGTCGATCTTCACCTTCTTATCAGATCCAGTGGGTTCTAAATCAAATTCAATCCAAATCTGATACATAAACATATCCGGCTGCAGACAAATATTAATACAGGAATCGTTACACTTACTGCTGTCCTCATTGATGGGGGTGTAGACAACTTCATAATCTGTGATCACACCATTGGGTTCTGCTGGTTCTGCCCAGCTCAGCTGAGTGACAGTCGGCCCAATGACATTAAAAGCCAGACGGCCTGGTTCACTTGGGACTGCATGGAAAGGACACCACATAGAAATGGAAATAAATTTCAGGGGAAAAAAACACTTTTATTTTCTATTTCACTTCCCAACACACCTGAAGTCAGTAAAGAATCAGACTGGAATTTCGTGACATTTCTGTGATTTGATGCGGTTAAAGTAAAAGCTAACAGTCAATAATTAGCATAATCTTGGTGTGCAAAATGCTAAGCAGTGATGCTACAGAGCTACTCATGTAAAATGAGATGATCTCACCATCCTCAAGAGTCTGGCACTGTACAATGTCACTGTAGTCTCCGTCTCCCTGAGCGTTATATGAACACACACGCATCTCGTAATCGCAGAACGGGTAAAGATTCGTCAATTCAGCATGAGTGCTTTTGACATCCACCACCTGAGCATCAGCTTCAGGGTCTCCATAAATCCAGTACTTCACCTGGAAGAGAAAATCATGAACACACACACACACACACACACACACACACACACACACACAGTGAGAGAGATCATGTACATATGGCAGTATTACCTGTTTTTACTATTATTAATAATCTCTCTATTCTTTGTTAAATGTGTGTGTTACCTTATAGCCCTTGGCTCCAGACTGAGGGTTCCAGTTAAGGCGGATCTTTTTAGGGCCTGTAGCAACAGTTTCTATGTTGGCCGGATGAAGGATTCGCCCAGTAGGAGATGAGGCTTTAATAGGAATAGTTCCAGACTTCATTAAGAAATCTCCTGTAACAGGAATGAAGTATAAACGATCAGCTGTGAGTGCAAACGCTGTTTAATTCCGTCATTAAAAATCTTGAACCTTCATGTGTGCTGGAACTCAGAAGTCTCAGATGTTTCCTGTCTGTTAGAATGAAATTTACAGAGTGATATTTTTTCCAGAGAAAATTATTTCTCACCTTTAGGATCAATGATGTTGACCTGTGTGGTCTTCCGGTCTCGGACCAGGCTGTTCGAACTCGGGTCGTACAGCTCCAGCTGGAAGTTTTCTGGTTTGGAGGGAACCTGCTGTGTGCGAGTGTCAATCACGATGTTCTTCTCCATCTCTCCTGGAGCGAACTTGAGTGGGCCGGACAGGTTGAAGCGGGAGGAAATTGTGCGCCAGGTAACGGTAGAAGGGTTTTCCAGACCTTGAGTGCGGATCACAGGAACGGTGTAGAGCGCGTCCGATATGTTGAAGGTCTGAGTGCTGTTTTTGAACATGATCACGCTTGGATCTGACACACAGGGAGGAGAAATAATATTCTTTTAATATTTATCTTATCGTTTGCAGGCCTGAAGGAACTTCCAGAGAAATTTTGTCTTTCTTTGGTAAATCAAACGTTCCTGAATCTGCTCGATTCCAGTTTCTGTTGCTTGATGCAAATATGTGGAGGAGGGACTTCTGTGTAAACACACTGTTTTTGTTTAATTCTATCTTTTCCTATTTGTTTATTCTGAAGATGTGAGGAAAGCTAAGAGATTCACCTTTGATTGTTACAAATCCCTGACACTGGAGACTCCTTCCATAAACACCTCTTTATGATCTAAACTGCATGTCACTGTATTTCCTCAGGAGATTAGTGACTCATAAACACTCAGACTTCAGTTATGAGTTATGACCGAGTGTCCTGGCAGATGATCTCACCCTCCAGAAGAATATCTGACTTGCATGTTAATTACAATAAATTAACGATCACAACTTCTGCACATCACTGATCTGAGCGGTTGACCTGGAGTGACCTTCACCTGGCTTGTCGGCGATGTTGATGGTGGTTCGTGGGTATTTGCCGAGTTTAGCACCCTGACGTGGGTTGCTCAGATCCATCACAAACTGTTTGGGCTGTTTATCGATCAGGGAATCTCCCTCCCCGAGCTCCAACAGCTTCACTGGGACCATCTTCTGAGTTTCTCCAGCCTGGTACATCAGATCTCCATCCACTGAGAGGTAGTCCTGAAGGGTCCAAACATAATCACCTTCTCAGTTTACACAACATTCACAGGACACATCAGGGCAAAGTGCATTCCTCTGAACCTTGACCTTTGACCTCACCTTCTTGTCCTTAGCGGTGAGGTCACGGGTGCAGTAAGTGACCTGAGTGCGGCCATCTTCGATGATGTCACGGCTAATTGGGATGTTAGCGACGCCGTCCTGACGGGAGAATGTGTACGAGGGCTGGAGGAACGTCAGAATGCTCTTAGCTGCAAATACACACACAAACACACACACACGCAAACACACACAAACACACACACACACACACACACACACACACACACACACACAGACACAAACACACACACATACACACGCAAACGCACACAAACATTAGGGAAAGTGTTTAAGTTGTAGAGTTTAAGTGGTAGTGTTTAAGGGGGAAGTGTTTAAGTGGAAGTGTTTAAGTGGTAGTGTTTAAGGGGGAAGTGTTTGGGGGGGGGAAAAGGTGGTGTTTTTGGGGGGGGTGTTTAAGTGGTAGTGTTTAAGGGGGAAGTGTTTAAGTGGTAGTGTTTAAGTGGTAGTGTTTAAGGGGGAAGTGTTTAAGTGGTAGTGTTTAAGTGGTAGTGTTTAAGGGGGAAGTGTTTAAGTGGTAGTGTTTAAGTGGTAGTGTTTAAGGGGGAAGTGTTTAAGTGGTAGTGTTTAAGTGGTAGTGTTTAAGGGGGAAGTGTTTAAGTGGTAGTGTTTAAGTGGTAGTGTTTAAGGGGGAAGTGTTTAAGTGGTAGTGTTTAAGTGGTAGTGTTTAAGGGGGAAGTGTTTAAGTGGTAGTGTTTAAGTGGTAGTGTTTAAGGGGGAAGTGTTTAAGTGGTAGTGTTTAAGTGGTAGTGTTTAAGGGGGAAGTGTTTAAGTGGTAGTGTTTAAGTGGTAGTGTTTAAGGGGGAAGTGTTTAAGTGGTAGTGTTTAAGTGGTAGTGTTTAAGGGGGAAGTGTTTAAGTGGTAGTGTTTAAGTGGTAGTGTTTAAGGGGGAAGTGTTTAAGTGGTAGTGTTTAAGTGGTAGTGTTTAAGGGGGAAGTGTTTAAGTGGTAGTGTTTAAGTGGTAGTGTTTAAGGGGGAAGTGTTTAAGTGGTAGTGTTTAAGTGGTAGTGTTTAAGGGGGAAGTGTTTAAGTGGTAGTGTTTAAGTGGTAGTGTTTAAGGGGGAAGTGTTTAAGTGGTAGTGTTTAAGTGGTAGTGTTTAAGGGGGAAGTGTTTAAGTGGTAGTGTTTAAGGGGGAAGTGTTTAGGGGGGGGTAAATTGGTAGTGTTTAAGGGGGAAGTGTTTAAGTGGTAGTGTTTAAGGGGGAAGTGTTTAAGTGGTAGTGTTTAAGTGGTAGTGTTTAAGGGGGAAGTGTTTAAGTGGTAGTGTTAGAGCCTCACCGTGTTCTTTAATCACTGTGATATTGACGTGACGTTTTCCAATAGTTGCGATTCCTACAGGAACGTCGACGGCTTCCACCAGCAGTTGTTTCTTATCATCATCCTCATCTTTAATAAAGAGTGGAACCCGAACATCCACAGATTCCACACCCTCCTGCAGCTCCACCGCCCCCATCGCCTCTGTCTCACACACACACACACACACACACAGGACACATTAATATTTTAGATTTTACTTGCGATACAGACTTTACTTACAGAACACCACTTCCTCACTCCATCATTCCCTCTTTCCCTCACTCCATCACTCCATCACTCCCTCATGTCCTCACTCCTTCACTCCCTCCCTCACCTCTGTCTGTAGCGACGGTGTAGAATCCAGGTACCACCTTCATCTCGCTGAAATTTCCAGCCTGCACCTGTTTATCTGTCAGAGTCAGGATGTCGGGGAAGCTGGAGCGTGGAGCCGAGAGAACCGTGTCCACGATGGTGTTGTTCTGCCTGAAGAAGAGAAAACAGGTCTGAGAATCACTGTGAATATTTATAATAAATATAAAACACCAGACTGTAATCTGATGCAGGACTTCATATTTATAACGTTACCTCTTCCCTGCATTTCTCTGCGTCCTGTGGAAAAGAATTTAAAACATCTGTTAGCAAATAAATGAAATAAAAAAATCAACACCAAAAAATCTACTGTAAAT
>MU551671.1:28812-33812 GCA_024362625.1 Silurus asotus | reverse complement strand
TCTTATTGCATTAATCCATGTTAAGTTTTTCAGAATGTCCTCACATCACAGAGGACCCCATCTTAGTGTTCCGACCCAGTGTTCCGACTCTGTGCTCTGACTCTGACTGTGTGTCTGTGTCTGTGTGTATGTGTGTGTGTGTGTGTGTGTGTGTGTGTGTGTGTGTGTGTTGCAGGTTGTATCAGTAAAGATGAAGTCAGAGGAGAGCTCAGGTATGACCGTGAGAGGAATTTTGATTATATGGATGTTATAAAAGGTTGCTATGCTTACTGTGTGTGTGTGTGTGTGTGTGTGTGTAGATGTGGATATGAGGCTGTACACTGATCTCCTGGACAGAATTCCTCTACATTGTGTCTCTGTTCCTCTGATTCTACACTGTCTACTAGAACAGGTTTATTTTATACCACTCGCTCTCTTTCTCTCTCTCTCTCTCTCTCTCTCTCTCTCTCTCTCTCTCTCTCTTTCTCTCTCTCTCTCTCTTTCTCTCTCGCTCTCACTCTCTCTCTCTCTTTCTCTCTCACTCTCACTCTCTCTCTCCCCTGTAAAAGTAAAACAGGATGTGGTTTGTTCAGGTGGTTTTATCAGAACAGGAAGTGAGCAGTGGATCAGACGGGAGATCAGACCCTGAGCGTGATTTGATCTTCTACATGATGGGAAGTGTGAAGCCCCAGTGTGAGCAGGAGTACAGCGTTAGTACAACACACACACACACACACACACACACACACACACACACACACACACACACATATATACAGCGGGTAAAATAATTATTAATTATTTGGGGAGTTGGGGGAGTGTTAAACACACTGTTTTTAATACTTCGTACCAAAGCCTTTGTTGGTAATGACGTCTTCAAGACATGTCCTTTATGGAGAAATTGGTTTCACACATTGCTTAGGGGTGATTTTAACCCATTCTTCTACACAAACACTCGTCAAATCTTTAAGGTTCTGTGGCCTCTTCTATTCAATTCAATTCAATTCAAGTCATGTTTATTTGTATTGCACTTTTAACAATGAACAACATCTCAGAGCAGCTTTACACAGATAATGTGGTGATTAAAAGTGAAGATGTTCTTTATAAGTAAGTTTGTCCCTGATGAACAAGTCAGTGGAGACTGTGCTGAAGGAAAAACTCTCCAAGATGGCATAAGGAAGAAACCTTGAGAGGAACCAGACTCAAGAGCGAACCTCATCCTCATCTGGGTGCCACCGAATGTCCATTTATTACAGATAAACGATGCTGAGATGCAGTGATGATCCCAGCGATAATCTAACTACAGTTCAATATATCCTCAAAGCTCCTGTTCTTACTCCAAAATTTCATGAAACCACCACAGGCATTGTTGAGAAACCATCCCAAGCTGCACAGAGTCGCTTCCAAACAAAGAGAACATCATCCAGAGGCAGCCCTGGACAAAGTGGGAAGATCCACAGAGGGAAGAGGGGCAGGACCAGTGATCACTGGAACCTCAGGAGCATGTTTAACTTAACCGAGAGAGAAAGAGAGAGAGAGAGAGAGAGAGAGAGAGAGAGAGAGAGAGAGAGAGAGAGAGGGTGACAGAAATAGAAGGATATGGATTTTTATGTCTCCTTATTGTTGTATGAAAGTTAATGTCACTGTGCAGTTTGGACTCTGGTGAGATTCACTGTAGCAGCATAACTATAAGGGAGAAGCAGAAGGAAACACAGACATGAGGATCTCTGGGATAAGAGACGACCCACCACACCACCATCAACAAACCTGAGTGAACGTGTGAGAGTGAGGAGACGACAGCATACAAATATCCCAGTTCACCAAACACTCCATATCCATGATCCCTCCAGATCTGCTCCTTTACCTCACACACACCTACTGACTAAAGACTCCACTAAATAAATATGTGTTCAGCCTCGACTTGAACACTGAGACTGTGTCTGAGTCCCGAACACTGATTGGAAGTTTGTTCCATAACTGTGGGGTTTATAAGAGAAACATCTGCCCCCTGCTGGAGTCTTCATTATTTGAGGTACCAACAGATAGCCAGCACCTTTTGATCTAAGTAGGCGTGGAGGATCATCCTGGTACAGAAGTTCACTCAGATACTGCGGCGTGAGAGCGTTAAGGGCTTTATACGTCAGTAGTAGTATTTTATAATCAGTGTGAGATGGAATTGGGAGCAGTGTAGATGATTAAAACAGGGCTGATGTGATCATATTTTCTAGATCTAGTGAGGACTCTTGCTGCTGCATTCTGAACTAACTGAAGCTTATTTCTGCACTTACTCCAACACCCAGACAGTAAAGCGTTACAGTAGTCTAATCTAGATGTAAAAGCTGCACTGAGGTCGAGCAAAACAAGTAAAGAGACAAAACCCTGATCAGAGACCAATAACAGTCATTTAGCACCTTAACTAGCGCCGTCTCTGTGCTATGATGAGGCCGAAATCCTGACTGATTTCATAAATGTTCTATCAGTAGATGTGATAAAGAGGAGGTTTGATATTGGACTGTAGTTGGACAGCTGACAGGGTGAAGGTCAGGTTTCTTAATTAGGGGGTTGATACTGCAGTTTGAAGGATTTAGGTACAAAACCAGTGCTAATGGAAGAGTTTATTATTTTAAAACAGGTTCAATTCCCTCTGGAATGATCTGTTTGAGGAAACTTGTAGGCGAGGGATCGAGAGAATTGGGCCCCTGGGGGTCTATAAATAATAATTAATGGAATTGACTGACTTACCTGCTTTTGGACACTGAATATTTTATGTTGGTGTAAAGAACTTCAAATGTTTTACATTTGTGTTTAGTCTTTTATTATTATTATAAATGGCTGTGACTCCGCCTCCTCTAAAATTTAGACGGGGTTGGTGTATGTAACTATACCCAGGAGGACTCGCTTCATTTAATGCTACATATTCATTCGGTTTAATCCACGTTTCTGTCAAACACATTATATTAAACTCCTGGTCGGTAATAATTTCGTTTAGAGTCAGTGCTTTTGATGTGAGAGATCTAATATTCAGCAATCCTATCTTTAGATCAGATGTGCTGCTGTGCGTTCAGTCCTCTTTAATTTAATGTTAATCAGGTTACTTAAACAGACTTTCTGAGAATTTCTACATTTTGCTTTCGCTGAGACAGTCTCAATATGGTGGATCCTGAGTGACGACTCTGTGCAGCTGGCAGACGGTCGGTTTAGCCTGTCTGTCTGCTCCCTGGCCTTGGCTCTGGACAGTCACCTGTTAACTAGTGCTGAACAGGCCAGTTAAACAGGCCAGCCTTGCCCTCAAAAATGCTCCAATTATTAATGAAGGCCACATTGTTTTTGGAGCACCACTTGGACATACAGTAGTTTAGCAACCATAACCTGCTGTAAGCTACATCGCCACATTGCACTGGGATGGGGCCAGAGCATGTTACTGCATCGGACATTGCCCTTACTTATTTACACACCTCTATAATATTACTATTAGTAACCTCTGACTGTCGAAGGCGTATATTATTAGCTCCTGTATAAAAAAACTATCGTACAGAACCTGTGCTTTCCTAAAAACCTAAGCTGACCTGCTATGTCCGGTGCCCTGGCTCCTAGTATACACATGACCTGTGCTGCTGGTGTCCCTAAAGGTCTCGCTTATTTCACGTGCCTCAGAATGAAGTCTCCTATAACCTATAACTATCAACTCTGATCTTTAGTTCTTTCTATGGATCTTTAATGGGATTTGAGGCAGGTGATTGGCTGGAACATTCCAGCAGCTATTATCCCAGTATTTTACAGGCTTGTTCAAATGTTGTGTAGTAAACGAGCTTCAGCAAACTTGTTCTTCAGGATATGGAGGTTCAGTGAATTACTTATTGTTTTCTTTAAAACAATTGTACTTGCTAATTCCAGGTCTTTTTGAAGCTCTCCACAAGTGGTCCTTGCCTCTTGGGCTCTTCTGATATTCTTTTCACTCCTCTGTCAGAAGTCTTGTGAGAAGCACCTGGTCATTGCCGGTTTCTGGTGAAATGTTCTTTGCACCTCTGGATTATGGCCCCAGCATTGCTCACTGAAATATTAAGAAGTTTAGTAATCCTAATGTAAATAATGCAATCAGTATATTTTGTAACAATAACACACACACACACACACACACACACACACACACACACACACACACACACACACACACAGAGACACACGCACACCCACACACCCACAGATAATATGAAGGTCTTGAGAGCTTTTTGTTTTTACCCATCATGAGATGTTTCTTGTATGACACCTTGGTAAGGAACATGTTTATACAGATGATCAGTTCGGACTGAAGCAGCTGATATTAATGTGCAGTGACAGGGAACAGGACGGTTTTTTAATTACTCATGCCTTTTTTCACCTTCATTTCTTCGTGTTCACTAGTTTTTCCCCTGTGTAATTTCTCATTATTACACATAATTTATGGACATCTGTGGTTTGATCTGTATGTGTGGACTGCAGGGGTTCTTACCAACAGCTGGTAAAAATTTAATATCAATAAAACCTTTTATTGATATTATAAAATATTTTTACTGAGAAAAATGCTGACGTGTTTAATAATTATTTTACCCGCTGTATATATATATATATTTATTTATTTATATATAAACCAAATGTAAAAAAAAAAAAAAAAAATAAGAAATGTAATTAATTAAACAACCAATTAATCAATTAATTGATCAGACAATTTATATTTTATTTTTATATTTATATATTTTATATTATTTTACGTTTAATTTATATACATTAATTATAATATTTAGAGTGCAGTGTAAGTGTCTGAACTCTGTGATGCTCATTAATGTATCTTTGTGTGTGTGTGTGTGTGTGTGTGTGTGTGTGTGTGTGTGTGTGTGTGTGTGTGTGTGTGCACATGTGTGGATATGTGTGTGTATGTGTGTATGCATGCATGCATTTGTGTGTGTATGTATGTGTATGTATGTATGTGTGGGGGTGTGTGTGTATGTATGTATATGTTTGGGGGTGTGTGTGTGCAAATATGC
>MU551671.1:21312-23812 GCA_024362625.1 Silurus asotus | reverse complement strand
CACACCACACACACACATTTATATACACTAGCACACTCATGCTCACATGAGCTTTTTCGGATTAATAACAGAGATTAACCTTGTGTCCTGTGTCCTGTGTGTGTGTGTGTGTGTGTGTGTGTGTGTGTGTGTGTGTGTGTGTGTGTGTGTGTGTGTGTGTTTGGGTGTATAGGTGTTGTTTGCTGACAGTACAGTGAGTGTGAGTTCTGATGCCAGGCCAGTGTGTGTGTCCATACCGAGAAGTACAGGAGAGGACAAGAACACGTCTACACACACAGAGAGCACAGATACAGATGGTTAATACACAACAAATACACAACAGCTATAACAAACCATTACACAAGAATACACACCACTACACACCTATACAACCTGAAAAACATCAGTACACATCAATACACACTAATACACACCAATACAGATTGCAACACACCACTACACACCTATACACACTAATACACACAAAACTAAAATAAATACACAATGATACAGTACATACAACTAAAACTAATACACACCATAAACTGAATCATGAGTGATTTTCCTTGCTGATGTTCTCCTCAGTTAAACCCAGCTCAGGTGTTGGAGCAGAGGAGGCGGAGCCAATATCAAAGGTGGAGCCTAAACAGCAGGTGAAGATGACAGGTGGCTCATGGTGCACCACCACTCCTTCAGGAGTTAGGATCAGGACCATCAGAGGTGAACGCGTGGAGGAGAACCCTGTCCTGACCTTCTACAGCACTGACCCACACACACACAGTGTGAGTTACCAATCACATACAGCTCACACACACACACACACACACACACACACACACACACACACACACACACACACACCAGCTTCATCATCGTGAGTTTAATCTTCTCTCTGTATCAGGTGATGATGACGAGGGATGATGGTGTGATGTGTGTGTCGGGGAAACACAAAGTTGCAGTGGATCACGCTGATGGAACCAGGATGATCTCCTCCTTCCAGCAGAGGGAGACACAGAGTCTGCAGAACTCAGGTCAGCAGTGTCTGGGTTCTGTCTTAGTCTTCACTCTCATTCCTGTGTCTGTCTCCGTCAGAAAGTTCCTCGTGTTCAGAGTCGGGTTCTGCAGCTAACACTTCACTCTCATTATTCAGTAGCCCAGAGAGCAGCAGATACCCGATGTGTGTGACTGTTGGAGATACGACTGAAACAATAACGTATTGCAGTGTTGCGTTATCATCAGAGCTGCTGTTATAGAGAATTAAACAACATCTACTGACCAATCACAATCCAGGATCGGATACAGCAGACTAAAGGAACTGAGTGCAGAACCCTTTATGATCAGCTGCATGTTCAGTGGAGGAGACAGTATCATGTCTGATGGTGTGATCATTAGATGTTGTGTTTTTCAGGCAGCAGTGATGGAGGAAAAAGGAGCAGGGTGAAGGTGGAGAAGAGTGGATTTGCCACAGTGATAATGAACTGTGAGGAGAAAAGTGGCAAAGTTCTCTTTAGAGACGGAACCACCATCAGCGCTACAGCACACGGATCTTACAGGGTGAGGGGGTGGAGGGTGGATGAGTAAATGGATGGATGAAAGGATGGAGGTTGGAGGAGAAAATAAATGGGAAAATTACTGAATCTGTGGAAAGTAGAGCAGAGAAGGGGATGGATGGATGGATGGATGGAGGGATGGATGGATGGATGGAGGGATGGATGAGGTTAATTGGAAAGGCGACTGAATGGATATGGAATAGTGTGAAGATGAAAAAAATATATTGGTGGATAGAGATAAAGACGGTGATCACCCCCCCCCCCCCTCTCTCTCTCTCTCTCTTTCTCCATGCTGTAGGTGAGTCTCCCTGATGGAGGTTGTCTGTCCGTCTGTAAGGATGGTGTGGCTGTGTACAGCAGTACAGGACCTGAAGGAGAGCAGCGTGGACGTTACATCATGAGTCACTCTAATGGTTTAGTGTGTGAGCTCACTGACTCCGATGGAAACAACTACCAGGTCTGTTAACACATACACACACACATACACACACAAAACACACACACACACACACACACACATCTGATGCATGAGTGTGTTTTGGTTTGTGTAGGTCACAACAGAGGGCAGAGTCTCCAACACACACACACACACTGACACGGAGACACAACACAACACCTGCCTCAGTACACACCCACCTCGGTAAGTGGCACAGAGGAAGAATACAACACACACACACGCACGCACGCACACACACACACACACACACACACACACACACATATACAAGTCACTTATGTGTGTGTGTGTGTGTGTGTGTGTGTGTGTGTGTGTGTGTGTGTGTGTGTGTGTGTGTGTTTTACAGGTTATTTATGGTATATGCTGATGGTTCTGCAGTTGAGTTCCTCTCCTCTCAGACTGTAGATAAGATTCTGCAGAAGAACACACATCCTTCAGTTGCTGTTATTAGAGAAGCTATACCACACACACATGGTCAGTACACACACACACGCACACACACACACACACACAC
>MU551671.1:12500-20889 GCA_024362625.1 Silurus asotus | reverse complement strand
GCAGTGGAGAGGAATTAGCGTAGCTGCTGTTCATGATATTAACAGCACAAGTTGATAATGTGCATGTGATCAGATGTTCTGGAGCACAAGGTTATGATGTGTTATGATGTTTAGGAATAGGAATGTTCTCCCATTCTTGTCTAAAACAGGCTTCTAGTTGCTCAACTGTCTCAGGTCTTCTTCTTCATCTTCCTCTTTATGATGCACCAAATGTTTTCTCTGGGTGAAAGATCTGGACTGCAGGCTGGGATGGGAGCACATGTTTTTCTAGAACTTGGATATACATTTCAGCATTGATGGTCCCTTTCCAGATGTGTAAGCTGCCCATGCCACACACACTCATGCAACCTCATACCATCAGAGATGCAGACTTCTGAACTGAGCGCTGAGAACAACTTGGGTTGTCCTGATCCTCTTTAGACCGGATGACATGGCATCCCGGTTTTCCGTCTAAGTGCTGAAGATCACAGCATCCAGTCTGGTTTTCCGGCCGTGACCCTGACGCACAGAGATTGTTCCAGATTCTCTGAAGCTTTGGATGATATGATGCACTGTAGATGATGAGAACTTCAAACTCTTTGCAGTTTTTCTCTGAGAAACTCCTTTCTGATGTTGCTCCACTATTTCTCACTGCAGCATTGGGGGAACTGGTGATCCTCTGCCCATCTTGACATCTGAGAGACACTTTTTATACACAATCATGTTGACACGTGACCCAATATTCTGCAAATTGCTCCTTCAGCTGTTCCTTATATGTACATTCCACTTTTCCCGCCTCTTATTGCTGCCTGTCCCAACTTTTTTGGGAATGTGTAGTTCTCATGAAATCCAAAATGAGCCAGTAATTTGGCATGAAATTTCAAAATGTCTCACTTTCAACATTTGATATGTTTCTAAATTCTATTGTCAATAAAATATTAGTTTATGAGATTTGTAAATTATTTCATTTATTTTTTATTCACAATTTGTTCAGTGTCCAAACTTTTTTGGAATCGGGTTTGTAATAATCTGAGTGTTTAATGTAAAGTCGTGTATATGTGTGCGTGTGTGTGTTTACTGACTGTGTGTTTGTGTGCATGTTGTTTATTACAGATGCATTTGAAATCACAATTCTGAAACCCTTCTCTGATCTGAGCTCCTATTGGCTCTCACCCACACACCTGGATGATATCATTCCTGCCAACCTCAGATCCAGGAGGTGGGACACGTTCCCTTCCTCTGAGGTGAACACACACACACACACACAAACACACACACACACATGCACCCACAAACATACACGCAACAACCAATCAACTGCCTCAAAGAAGGGCTCATGTCTTTCCTTTACTGTGTTCCAGGTGAAGACCCGTGGGGCTCCATTTGGAATGTCTTTGGGTCGAGATTTAGAACTGAAGAATAGAACCACAAGGGGTTCTGATCCGACCCCTCCCCTTCTGCAGAACCCTAAAACATTAGTGATCCGCCGTATCATCGAACACACACCATTCACACAACAACAACAACAAGACCTGCAGCACAGCCTGCTGGTACAACACACACAGATACACACACACACACACACACACACACACACACACACACACACACACACACACACTATTCACACAACAACAACAACACCTGCAGCACAACCTGCTGGTACAACACACACAGATACACACACACAGATACACACACACACACACACACACACACACACACACACACACACACACACACACACACCATTCACACAACAACAACAACAACACCTGCAGCACAACCTGCTGGTACAACACACACAGATACCCACACACACACACACACACACACACACACACACACACACACACACACACACACACACACACACACACAGAGTTGTCTATTATTATTAATAATGAATAAAATAAGAACCATAGCTCCAGCGTCTGAGGTCCAAATGCTCCTCATCTAAAAAACATGGAACAGTAACGTAACCACGGCTGAAGGTTCTTCTGAAAGCTGATTGGTTGAAGGTGCTCCATGTTTATAAAGTTTCATTGATTCAGTGAATTTTAGTAACGCATCGTTGCAGAACTTCCTATTTTACTTCATTTCATAAGAAAGAGCTATTTAAATGTAACCCCGCCTTGTGTGTGTGTGTGTGTGTGTGTGTGTGTGTGTGTGTGTGTGTGTGTGTGTATACAGTTGTACATAAACAAGCTCCTGCAGAGAGAGAAGCTGAAAGACGAGATGAAGCTGAAGGATCCTGAAACAGTTTTAGAGGAACTTCACATCACTGATCTTCACCTTCTGCAGGTCCTTCACTGTGGTCATGTCCCAAACCACACACACACACACACACACACACACACACACACACACACACACACACACACACACACACACTCACACACACACTATATATTGCACTTAAACCCAGTTCTTTTACTGTTTCATTCAGTGTTTTATCTGATGTGTAACTGAACTTTCTCTCTCACTGCAGTCTCACTCAGACTCATCAGCAGACGCTCCGTCTCCTCTGTCCAGTGAGTGTTTTCACATTCCACACTCCTCAATTCTCTCAATGAGACGCTCTGCTGTAACCATGGCAACTATTCAACTATGTAACTACTATAGCAACTATGTACACAGTGTACACTAATACTACAATAATATTCCTCTGGTCTGACTTTTACCTCTGTATGTGTGTGTGTGTGTGTGTGTGTGTGTGTGTGTGTGTGTGTGTGTGTGTGTGTGTGTGTGTGTAGTGCACTCTCTGTACTCTCAGGCTGTAGGTGTGTCCGATTCTCCTCTGTCTAATCAACACGATGATCAACATGGAATACACAGGTAAAACACACACACACACACACACACACACACACACACACACACACACACACACACACACACACACAGTATCTGTGTTTATAGATAAAACTTGTTTCTTTGGATTTTTTACAGTACCCAGCAGCGGAAATCTGAGTGGGAGAACAGAATCCACCAACACAGGTCACAATCATACATCAATCAAACACAATCAATTAATCAATCAATAATATATGGAGGGTGCAAATATAATATATATTCGTGTGCAATGTTGGAGAACCTGATGGGATTGTGGTGCGTGATGTTCAGGTTGGAGCTGCAGGAGGAGCTGAGGCATCGCTCGGCTCTGAGGAACCGCATCATCATGCAGTATTTCCAACCCGAGGTGCAGGACCTGATTCGCTCCATCCAGCAGGTGAGTGCTGTTACTGCTTCTGCTGAAACTCTGAGGTATAATTAGGTGTTAAAGAATTTCTGCTCTTTCACAGAAACCGAGGCTGACAACTTCTTCTCCAACTCTTCCTTCGTTTCCTAAAAGAAGAGACGCCGGATTACAGAACTTCAGCAGCTCCATGTAACGCTCAGGCTTTATTCCAGTCTATACAAATCTATCCAGAGAACAACCTTCAGTGCTCAACTGCAAATATTCTATTTAATATAGATAATAGACCTTGTCTCAAAGCAGCAAATAAAGGCGTCTCCTTCTGTTCTGTAGCAGATTTACATCTGTGACTTCAGAATATTTAGTGAGGGAAAGGTGATGAATTATGAGCTAACTTTAGTCCCCTGGTGTTAATTGTATACACGTATGATTTAAGTAGTGAAACATAAAAAGGAATAAAAAAAACCTCGGGTGTCTGTCAAAGAATGTTGTATGGAAGTTATTTTTCCACAGGTGAAAGGTCACATGAGATTCTGCTTCTGATTGTTTACACACAACAGACAGACCACTAGAGGGTGCAGCTGAGCTTGATTTAGCTATTTATCCTGTTTCTTCTGATTGTGAACAATTATATTTAATAAATATTCAATATACAATATGTTCTATATCATACATTTGATTTGGTTTTTTTATGTGTGAAATATAGTATTTTTAAATTGTATTCAAAAATAGCTTAAATTCGATTAAGAAATCAAAATAAACGACTTAACGTAATTTATTAAATAAAACACTTTATAAGTATATAAACTTTATATATTAATTTAACTATTCAGGAAATTAATAAATAATATCTATAAAATATATGAATATTCGTAATATTTATTTCATATGTGGAATATAAAAAAAAAATATGTATATCAGTTATGAATGATTAAGGAAACAGATATAACAATCTATTACAATGCATTTATAATTAAAAAATGGATAAATGTAAAATAAATTTTAAACAAAAAATACAGTCTTTTACAGTAAAAATTACATTTACATATTACAAAATATTTATTATTAAATTTCATATTTAATATTTAAAGACATTAACGCAATAATAAACTTACAGCTAAAAGTTATAACACACACACACACACACACACACACACACACACACACACACACACACACACACACACAGAAACCAGGGAAAGGGAAGTAAAAGTGAGATGTGTGTTTAATTTAGAGAAAGAGAAAGAAATCCGCAGGAGAGTCAGGAACCGCAGAAGAGCAGGAGAAGGCCAGGTGATGTCGTCTGTATGCATTAAATCACCAAATTATTCCTGAGGGGTTTTGATGACCATCAGGATAAAGAAGGAAAAAGCTAATTACTTCAACAGTCAACAGATTTAAGTAGTCACTATTTAGTCCCCAGTATTCAATACGCTGAATTCAGTATTCAGCTCTCTTTATCAACACCCAGAATTCAGTAGTCAGTAGTTAGTGCTCAGAATTAAGCAGTATTTTAGTGTGTGTGTGTGTGTGTATGTGTGTGTGTCATAGTACAGTCATTGAGATTAAACTGGTATCTCTACACCCCGGTTACCAATGCAGTGTAACAAGCAGTGTGGAATTCTGAGAAGTCTCAGAGTCCACTTCTGTTTAAAGTCCATCTCGGTTTTCCCTACAAGTGATCACTTCCTCATTGTCAAACAAGAAGCGGTCGTTATTTTTCTACACACACACACACACACACACACACACAAAAGAAAGCAGCTGAATGGTTACAGACAGAAGACAAAGACTGTGCACTGAGGTTGAAAAGCACTGGAGTTGTGAAAAGAGAGAGAGAGAGAGAGAGAGAGAGAGAGAGAGAGAGAGAGAGAGAGAAACAGGAAGAGAAGTTTTACATTCTGTGTGATAAAGTGATGGGATTTTAGTGCTACGGAACACACAAACAACGCAATGCTGTAGAATACACAAGAGGAGCAGATAAACCATACAGATTTAAACACACACACAACTGACCCTGAACTTACCGTGAGGACTTTGCACTGAGGTAAGTCAAAAAGTGTTTCATTTATTTTAATTTAAGAAAGAACAGATAATGTGTTGTTGAATTTCATATCCAAACATTCACACACACACACACACACACACACACACACACACACACACACACACACACACACGTGGGGATGCAGCAGGTGCTTCTCAACATGTTGTGGCTGATCCCTCAAAAGGTATTCACCATTGTTTAGCTACAGTATCAACGGTCACATATGTGTGTGTGTGTGTGTGTGTGTGTGTGTGTGTGTGTGTGTGTGTGTGTGTGTGTGTGTGTGTGTGTGTGAATGTTTGGATTTTGCATGTTAAGTTTTGAGAACAGACATTTCTGTGGGTTAGTGTGCATTAGTGAGGGTTAGTGTGTATTAGTGTGTAGTGGTGTGCATTAGTGGATGTTAGTGTGAATTAGTGTGTAGTAGTGTGTATTAGTGTGTGTCTGTGTGTATTAGTGGGGGTTAGTGTGTATTAGTGTGGGTTAGTGTGTATTAGTGGGTGTCAGTGTGCATTAGTGGGTGTTATTGTGCATTAGTGTGTATTAGTGTGTATTATTGTGTGTCTGTGTGTATTAGTGTGCATTAGTGGGTGTCAGTGTGTATTGTGGGTGTCCCCTGGTGGTCTAGTGGTTAAGACGCAGCGCTCCCACCGCTGCAACCCGGGTTCGATTCCCGGGTCAGGGGACCATCCCCAGCCACTCTCAGTGCCGGTCCCAAGCCCGGATAAATTGGGGAGGGTAGCGTTAGGAAGGGCATCCAGCGTAAAACATGTGCCAAATCACGCCGCTGTGGCGCCCCCTAACGGGAGAAGCCGAAAGAAACTTACTAGTGTGTATTGTGGGTGTCAGTGTGTATTAAAGTGGGTCAGTATGCATTAGTGTGGGTTAGTGTGCATTAGTGAATGAATGTTTATTAGTGTGTTAGTGTGTAGTAGTGTGGTAGTGTGTCTGTGTGTATAAGTGGGTGTCTGTGTGTATTAGTGTGGGTTAGTGTGTATTAGTGGGTGTTAGTGTATATTAGTGTGGGTGTTAGTGTGCATTAATGTGGGTTAATGTGAATTAGTGTGGGTTAGTGTGTATTAGTGTGTATTAGTGTGGGTCAGTGTGCATTAGTGGGTGTTAGTGTGTATTAATGTGGGTTAGTGTGCATTAGTGGGGGTTAGTGTGTATTAGTGTGGGTCAGTCTGCATTAGTGGGGGTTAGTGTGTATTAGTGGGCGTTAGTGTGTATTAATGTGGGTTTGTGTTTATTAGTGGGTGTTACTGTGTATTAATGTGGGTTAGTGTGTATTAGTGTGGGTCAGTGTGCATTAGTGGGTGTTAGCGTGTATTAATGTGGGTCAGTGTGCATTAGTGGGGGTTAGTGTGTATTAGTGTGGGTCAGTCTGCATTAGTGGGTGTTAGTGTGTATTAGTGTGGGTTAGTGTGCATTAGTGGGTGTTAGTGTGTATTAGTGTGGGTTAGTGTACATTAATGGGTGTTAGTGTGTATTAGTGTGGGTCAGTGTGCATTAGTGGGGGTTAGTGTGGGTTAGTGTGCATTAGTGGGGGTTAGTGTGTATTAGTGTGGGTCAGTGTGCATTAGTGGGGGTTAGTGTGTATTAGTGTGGGTCAGTGTGCATTAGTGGGGGTTATTGTGTATTAGTGTGTGTCAGTGTGCATTAGTGGGGGTTAGTGTGTATTAGTGTGGGTCAGTGTGCATTAGTGGGGGTTGGTGTGTATTAGTGTGGGTCAGTGTGCATTAGTGGGGGTTAGTGTGTATTAGTGTGGGTTAGTGTGCATTAGTGGGTGTTATTGTGCATTAGTGTGTATTATTGTGTGTCTGTGTGTATTAGTTGGTGTCAGTGGGTATTAGTGTGCATTAGTGGGTGTTAGAGTGTATCAGTGGGTGTCAGTGTGTATTGTGGGTGTTAGTGTGTATTAGTGGGTGTTAGTGTATATTAGTGTGGGTTAGTGTGCATTAGTTGGTGTTAGTGTGTATTAATGTGGGTTAGTGTGTATTAGTGTGGGTTCAGTGTGCATTAATGTGGGTTAGTGTGTATTAGTGTGGGTTTGTGTTTATTAGTGGGTGTTACTGTGTATTAATGAGGGTTAGTGTGTATTAGTGTGGGTCAGTGTGCATTAGTGGGTGTTAGTGTGTATTAGTGTGGGTCAGTGTGCATTAGTGGGTGTTAGTGTGTATTAATGTGGGTTAGAGTGCATTAGTGGGTGTTAGTGTGTATTAGTGTGGGTCAGTGTGCATTAGTGGGTGTTAGTGTGTATTAGTGTGGGTCAGTGTGCATTAGTGGGTGTTAGTGTGTATTAATGTGGGTTAGTGTGCATTAGTGGGGGTTAGTGTGTATTAGTGTGGGTCAGTGTGCATTAGTGGGTGTTAGTGTGTATTAGTGTGGGTCAGTGTGCATTAGTGGGTGTTAGTGTGTATTAATGTGGGTTAGTGTGTATTAGTGTGCATTAGTGGGTGTTAGTGTGTATTAGTTGTTGTCAATGTGCATTAGTGGGTGTCAGTGTGTTAGTGTGTATTAGTTTGTGTCAGTGTCTGTTAGTGTGTATTAATGTGTACATTAATACTGAAGAGTCCAAATACACTGTACAATAACATACAGACACACACACAACTGACATAAAACTATACACTACACACTTTAACACACATTCAAATACAAACTAATACACACACACACACACACACACACACACACACACACACACACACACACAGAACCAGTCAGTAATTTGGACGCAGCTTCTCCTGCAGTGTATATTTAATTTTTTGGGTTTTTTTTACAACATTGTACATTTATACCAAACTATAAAAGATCACGTTTGAAATTATGTAGTAAACAAAAACGTGTTCAGGAACCCAGAATGATTAATATTTTAGTTTGTCCAAAGTAACTCCAAAAAGCTTTGATGTTGCTTTACAAATGCCGTCCTCTCGTGAGTTTAATGAGGTCATCACCTGGAAAGGTTTCCCAGTAATCTTGTGGTTTTCCCAGAGGTGTTGAGTGCTTGTTGTCTGCTTTTTCATCACTCTCTGGTCCAACTCATCCCAAACCATCTGAACTGGATTTAGATGGGGTGATTATGGAGGCCACCTCATCTGATACAGCACTCCATCACTTTCTATCTTGAACAAAAAGCTCTTTCAGAACTTAGAGGTGTGTTT
>MU551671.1:5000-10000 GCA_024362625.1 Silurus asotus | reverse complement strand
CTTGGCTTACAACAGATCCTGAGCTTTATAATATTAATAATTATATTAAAGCTGCTCAGTGCTTTTAAGTAGTGATATATTTATTCACTTTTCATGTCTTTTTATCCCATACTATAAAATGTGTGAGTGTGAACAGGGCGAGTGTGAACAGGGCGAGTGTGACGGTGTGTAAAGAGCTCAGATTACACACTGGCCTTTGTACATATCCCTACAATTACACATTCGAATAGACTACACAAGATTGTAATAAACTCACAGGTGTGTGTTTTCACAGGCGAGATGCAGCTCTGAATTCCCTCGTCTACACTCCATTCATCTTTTTTCTATCCTTCTTCCTCCAGAATGTGGTCTAATCTAATTCATAAATCTGATCACACATGAACATTTCTTCAGCTGTGTGTCGTGTCTCCTGGCTTCATTATGCTTTATTACGACACACAATATCAACAAAACTCTAAAGAACAGTGTGTGCGAGACCAAGTGCTTGTCTAATGTTCTCTGTGCTGATAAATAATGAGCCTGGAAGCTGTTTTGCTTTGGTTTCCATTTCACCAGCAGTGATGTGCACATTAAACTTCTATTGGATTTATTTGAACACTCTGCTTCTTATTCTCATTTGTATATCATCATATCAGCAGTGCTTTGGTCTGTTCCTGATTATTTTCAGGTGTACAGGTGAGTCGCCTCACTCCTGCTGAAAACACCTCATCTCAGGAGCTTCTAGTGAACATCTGAGGTTCAGACCTCAGTCTCTGACTCTAAATACGAGTCTTTATCAGTGGTTCATCCTGTATTATAGCTAAAGTGTTTGATGCTAACAAACATGCTAACATGCAGAACAGTGTGTTGATGACACGGCTATGTCAGAGTTACACACGTCCTACATCATCATCATGAGCGTCTTCTCCTCTTTAGAACCGCGGTTCTGTCAGTTCTGTGTGGGTTTAAATTGGAGAGGAATCCTATAACGATTCCCACAGCAGAGTTTTGCTCTGCGTGAACAGGAAAACGTTCTGCAGGTCAGAGTTCAGCTCCATAGGGAACACAGACAGCTATATATAAACCACAAAAACCCGAATCTCCACGTCCTGCACCAAACACAGCAATAAATATACAGTTTAACCCTTCAGGGTCAGGTTACTTAGGCTCAGGGTCAAAGGTCATTCCTAAAGCCATAGAATTCTCCCAGAAAATACTGAGTATGAAAACAGTGTGTTCCTGAACACACAGAGCTTCACCACCATCTACTCCACAAGTGAAGTTCAGGAGAACTTTACACACCTCTACCCCACTACTCCACACACTACTGACTTCTGGATTGTTGATTAGATTTCTACAGAAGCAGCTACAGGTTAATATTAATGCTGCTTCATACACGCACACACACACACACACACACACAGGCTCACACTCAGACTAATAACCCAGACCCTGACTCAGGCCGAGATTTAGACTGAGACTAAGACTCAAATTTAGACTTAGACTTCGATCCAGACCCAGACATATTTTCTTATATTTAGACCCAAACTCTCTGAACTCTACAGAGCTCTGTGTAGTTTCTCTCAGGTGAGAAGATAAATGATTGATTCAGTGGTAGGTGATGCTTCCATCTGGCGTATGAAGGTTGAATGACAGGTTATTGTTTAAGAGTTTGTGTATGTGTGTGTGTATATGTGTGTGTGTGTGTGTGTGTGTGTGCGCCTGTGTGTGCACCTGTGTGTGGCTGTGTGTGTGTGTGTGTGTGTGTGTGTGTGTGTGTGTGTGTGTGTGTATCTTTCCAAACACAAAAGGAGATAATTTTTATCAGCCTTCTGTACATTTATATAAACTGCTTCAGACTCGTACAGACCAAATTAGAGTCATTTACACTCGACTCGACTCCTCTAAACCGATTCTGAGTCGATTCAATTTCACAGAGTGGTTTATAAACAAACTCAGATTCGATCTCGTTCTTCAACACACACGAATCACGACTCACATCTTCTGCTTCTGAGAAGAACTCATGCAAATGTGGTCATGAAAAACAACATTTGTCTTTGGGCACAACGTCTATAACAGTTCACCAACACACACACACACACACACAAACACACACACACACACACACACACACACACATTGTATGATTTGTATCATTTAGATGCATGGATTGTCGTTTGCCCTATAAACCCAACTGAGTGAGTTCAAAACCCTCTAACTTCCTGTAAGTGCTGCAGCGGTGGTGTGTGATGGTGTGTGATGGTGTGTGATGGTGTTGATGTTGTGTGTGTTGATCTGTGGGAAAGTTCAAGTTCAGATTCTTCATCTTCATTTATATACAAATGATTTTTAACAAGAATGAACTTTAAATGTAGTCACACACACACTGAACACACACATTTAACACACACACTAAACACACATACTGAACACACAGTGAAAACAGACTTAACACACACACTGAACACACACACACACACACACACACACACTGAACACACACACTGAACAAACACACTTACCACACCCACACACACACACTGAACACACACACACACACACTGAACACACACACTAAACACACAGTGAAAACAGACTTAACACACACACTGAACACACAGACTGAACACACCCCCACACACACATTGACACACACATTGACACACACACACACACACACACACACACACACACACACACACACACTAAACACACAGTGAAAACAGACTTAACACACACACTAAACACACATACTGAACACACACACTGAACACACCTTGAACACACACACATTGAACACACACTGAACACACATTGAAAACACACACACTGAACACACAGTGAAAACAGACTTAACATACACACTGAACACACACACACAAACACACACACACTGACCACACACACACACTGAACACACACACTGAACACACAGTGAAAACAGACTTAACACACACACACACACACACACTTAACACACACACTGTACACACAGACTGAACACACACACACACACAAACACACACACACACACACACACACACACTGCAGCAGCGCAGGAAATGCACCAGTAGTGAAAGTTTAATGTCAGCAGTATCACAAACAGACATTCTGAGAATTCTGTTAGATGTGAAGACTGTGAGGTTGCAGGATTCTGAGGAGATGAAATCAATGTTTAAAAAGTCTGACTCGATGTGTGTGAGATTCTTACACGAGTCTCCCTGGAATGAAGGAGTAACTCCTAAAGTTAATCATCACTAGTATTTATTGTCCTCTCTAATTTCCTCTAGCTCTTTATGTTGGTGTTTCTCAGGTTCCACTGAAACACACAGCTGTTATTATTATAGCCGTGCTAGCTAAGAAGCTAATGTGCTGTTTAGTAAATAATCAGTGTTCAACAGTAATGAAGTAAACGTGATGTTACTGTAGTTACGTCACTTTTTCACGTGTCTGTATTTTACTGAGATTTTTACTGAAACTTCACATTTCAAACTCAAATATTTGACTTTTTACTACATTTAGTGAAATCAGTCGTTTCTTTTTATTAATGAGGATAAAAACGTAACTGGTGAAACACGTGGCGAGTCACCAATCAGGATCGAGCTCACGCTCTGTTTTACACGTGTTCTGATCACCAACATACAGTTCAGCATCAGTTCAACATCAAGCAGAACATTTAGAGAGGAATAAATGATGAAGAAACTCCAGACTGGAACTCACCACCACACACGTGACCTCATTTACATCAATCAGTGTTTGAGTCTTTAATCTCATTCTATTAATAGATCAGTGTGCTGAGAGTCACATTGAAGTCTTTATACACAAACTGAGGGGATTATGTGAAGAATCTTGTGATAAAAATGATCACAGGAACATTAGAGTTATAATAAATCACTACTTTGAAAACTGAAGAACATTTGAAGGCTTAAACTTTAGTACTTTTACTCATGTGGAAGTTTAAAAGGACACTTTTACTGGAGTCACATTTTACTGAGTGAATCTTCACTCCACACTGCTGGTAATAAATAAATACTCAGTAATTAATATTCAGAAGCAGAGATTCCAGAACAGAGCCTTGTGGAACAGCAGATTTTACTTCAGTGTATGTTTTTACCTGCACAGGGATGAAATCACCTGAAGCGTGAGAAAACAAGGTTTCCACCTGGACAGCTAACGCAGGTCAAGGTCGAGGTTTAAGATGTAGTTTAAAGGATTAAACTACAGTAAAGCTGAGGGAGGAGGATTACTGTGTTTGTATGTGTTTTATAGTTGTTTCATGTCCCTACTGTTTGATTACAGAGTGAAAAAGCAAAGCAAATATTTACTAATAAAGTTTGAGTTTGACCTTGGGTCATAGTGAAGGACGATGAAACACTTGTGTTTGTTAGTGTGGGTTCAGTGTGCTTCCTGCGACGTTAATGTGTAACTCAGCACACTGTATGTATCACAGAGCTTTTTAATGACTGTGCTGATGTTTTTCAGCAGACAGAGGAGTGTGATGTCCCGACAGAGCTGGGGGTTCTCCTCATTACGCTTGAAGAGTGAGTACTCCAAACACACTCCAAAAACTACACTACATCTCCAGTGATACACATCACCATGTCTGATCAGGTCTGATTACTCTTCTGCAGATAAACGCAGTCCCGAGGACGCAAATGCCTTTCCGAGGAGAGGAAAACTCTTTTCGTCTCTTCGTGAGGATCCAAGACACAGTGAGTGTTGATGTGATCCACCCTGAAATCAGATCCTTTTCCCTTTTATCGTCCGGAATCTCCCACACGTTCACCTGCACTGCTCACACCCTGGTCGCACGGCATCACCAAGCAGAAATCTATACAATTCATCAGGGTTTGAAATGTACCTAGCTGGGTAGCATTACACCCAGGAGCCATCAAAAACAGGAAACAAACATGGCCTGTAAGCTCGTTACCTGACAGAAGGTGGTGAGAGCAGAGACCACAATGTGCTACCACCAGTAGGATCCTAATCTACAGGAAATAAAAACAAAGACTACACACTAT
>MU551670.1:9834680-9856340 GCA_024362625.1 Silurus asotus | reverse complement strand
TTTTCTTTTTTTTTTTTGCATTTGGGTTCTATGTTGTTTTAAAAAAAAAAAGGAGAATTTTTGAAGTCCACGGCCACATCTTAAACAGGGGTGCCAATAATTGTGGAGGGCACTGTAAATATCAAGGAAACCTCGGCATTGTCATATGAAATTCTTCCCCAACTGCATCACGATGAAACCAGACAAAAGGCACTGCGTAACATTTGATACAATATTGATTGGATATTGCCATCTGCAATACAGCAAAACTATGGAAATCCTACTTTAATGTACTCAATGCAATGAGCAAAAATATAAACGATCATTACATAAGGTATATCTGGGCTTAAAATGGTTTAAAATATTTCTGTGGTATTATAAGCAAAGAAAGTAACATGAGTTTTTATTTCCTCTTGTTTACCATGCTAGTAATGCAAAATATAAAATATTTAGAAAACCTATTTTTTGCAATCTTTATTTTCTAGAATAAAAATGAACCAAAATCATAATAATTTGTTTATATTTCAAAATTTTAATACATTCATTTCAATTGAACTAGGCCCATCAAACACAAACAACATCCTTTTAAATATGTGAAATAATGCTTCTGGTTTAGAAATTGAGCACCAAAATCAATATGAATTAGACACCAAATACTAATGGGTCATGCTTGGCTGGTGATCCTTGCTCTCAAGTAGTAGTACAAATAAAGTATAGCCTGTGGTCCCAATAGGCCAAAATACACAGTTAAACTGGAACTCAGAAAATCAGTGCAAATTCTTCGACATTGGACAACACAATCTGTTTGCATTGTTCACAATATGACTTCTAAAACGAAGACATAATATGTAAACATATACTTGTCAGTATATACACGTCACATGTCCAGGGTTTAAGCCACTCATTGCTAAGGTTGTAGCATTCGGTGTCTCCATGATGCTGAGCTTAACATCAGATATGAGAGTTTGATGAGACTGTAGGCCCACATAGAACACATACTCTGGCTCCACAGAGTTTCTATGAACCACTGTTGGACTAGTTTGCTATAACCCGGGAGCGCATCCAATCCAGACTTGCTGGTAAACTAGAGAGAGGAGAAAAAAATGTGTCATTACCAGTGAAATGTCAAGAACAACACTGAAACTCCTGAAAAACATGTATACTAAGGTCATGTTTAAACATGGATGCACTGTAAACAAGGTCACTAAAAACAGGTTATAAACTATAAAGCTTACCATATGTTGTTGCAGCAGCAATTACACTAAAGCTACAATAACTTGCAATGATTATAAATACATAGTAAAACATTACTATGCTCATTGACCAAAGAAACAAACAAAAAGTTCACAATTAAACACTCACCCCTCTCCAGTAAGTGCGCAGCAGGCCTGAACATGCCAGGAGTGAGCTGTGAGAGAACTGAGGGTAAGATTCTGGGAAATCTCTGCTGCTGTCATGCTGTTTTTCATATCTTGCTTATTTGCTAAGACCAGCACTGAAGCATTCTGAAGATCCTTGATAAAAACAGAGAGTGGTCTTGTTCATATTATATTGACAACTACTTATGTCATGGAAACAGCACATCAACGCCATGAAGAAAACAGGGTAGATGATTAGGAGCTCACCTCATGTGCAAGCATTGTATGGAGCTCCTCTTTTGTAAGGGTCAAACGCTCCCGATCAGTGCTATCTACTACCACAATCACAATCTGCAAGATGAAAAGAGCGTGTTAAACAGTGGACAACAACTTGAACATATGTACACTTTATCTTAATATTATTTGTATTCTAAATTATGCTAATAGCCTATATGATGATTTGAATAAATATTTCTATGTAATTAATGTTGATTTGACAAACTTATTTTTGTCATCTCATTAATGAGTATTTATAGGACAATTTTTATTTTTCAGATCAGTATTGTTTTATGTCAATAACCCTGTATTACATATTTAATAAGGTTATTTGTTTTAAAAGGTTTTCAAAAATTCGAGTATCAACAGAATATACTGAACAGTCACTCAGGGAAAATAACAGGAATCTGTTAAAAATGATTAAGCTAATTCTATTTCATTTTAGTTTATATATATAGGGTTATATAGGGTATATTCTTTATAATTTACTTCAAATTTTTGCCATGCATTATTAACAATTACATTTGTCAGCAAGCTCCCGAGGCCGAATACATTCATGTCAGTATAACAAAGTGGGTTTAATCTGTTGATCAAAAATTTGAATTTATGGTTGCGCAGTTTTGCATATTACCATACTAAAGTCTGGGACACAGACAGAAGTTTATATTGGGACTCCACCCTGCAGTTTAAAAGCTTAGTTTTTATTGTTATTCATCAGTAGCCAAACTGTTAATAAATAAACTGTCCAGGTTGGAGCCATACTTCACAGGTTCTCCATCGTCCCTATTCACCAGGCATTGCTTTAAATTCAGAAAGAATTTACATCTTTAATGAACAGATTCCTACTTTTTAAACATATTTGACAATTCAAGCACTTTGATAATAAAAGGATAGAAAGGAAAAATGCAATTTCACTCACTCACTCACTCACTCACTCACTCAGACCCACACACACACACACACACACACACACACACACACACACACACACACACACACACACACACCTCTGTATTGCAGTAATATGTGCTCCAGCTGGCTCGGAGGGCCTCCTGACCCCCAATGTCCCAAACAAGGAAGCGTGTTTTCTTGACAGAAATTTCCTCTACATTGCTGCCAATAGTGGGAGTGGTATGCACAGCCTCTTTAGTCAAACTAATATGCAAGGAATAGAGAGAGACAACCAAAGAGACAGAGAGAGAGAGAGTTACAGAAAACATTTACTTTAAGCCAAAGTTTTGTACTGAGTGAGTGTATTGTACCACTCATTCCAAAAACATAATCTTGGGACATTTTGATTATAGATGGAAAACATGGTAGCAGTAATTTATTTACTGTCAAAAAGACTTACAATTGGTACAAGATGGTAGTCTTCCCAGCATTATCCAAACCCACAATGATCACCTTGTGTTCTAAAAGAGAAGGAAAAAAAAAATTGACAAAGCACACAAGGCCTGTTCCAGAAAACAGGGTGAGCATCATGAATTGAAATTCCTCTGCATTTCAGATACAAAGATTTGATTCCCTGACTTTTAAACTAACCTGGAAAATGGTTAAACCTTGGCCTGCATGCAATAATCAAGGAAAAGAAAAATGTTTGATGTGTTCTCAGAATTGTTGCATTTTTTTAAATAAACTTTTTAATTCTGTATTTGGATATTTACACTAAAAAATTATTGATGCATGATTATTGAAGCACATGAACATTATAATGCAATGCTTATCAGCAATTTAAAGTTATTTCACAGTCCTTCCATTTCTTTTTACTTTTAATAAATTAAAGATTATCAGTAATTCAGTAATCTGCTAAAAAGCCATTACTGAACAAAATTGTAAATTGTTATCTGTTCTAAATATACCTTAAATGAATACTTTCTAAGTTTTTACTACTCTAATCAACATTGGCATGGACCAATATGTGTTATGCAAAAGAATGTTTTTTATGAGTGAAACCATACTTAACATGAAAATGCTTTAAAGTAATTATGGTGTTTTAAATTAGGTAAACGATCAGGACACCAAATGGAACTTATGCAATGTTTCCACGTGGACAGTTTTAACTGCCAGATGTGTGCTCCATGGCAGATTCTGGGGCTTGATTTGAGACTTGGTGCATCAGTAAAACAAATGTTTAGTAATTAAAAATTATTTTTCGGTGGAGCCTGTACTTTTCTCTAAATCCTTAGTTCATCTCTCAAAAGTAAGTATTTGTGTCAATGAACATGTCATTCCCATCAGAATAACAAGTACTTTTGTCATTGTTCACAAACAAGATCATCAATATGTTTAGCCATGTTGTCAGTATGCTGGTGCAATTTCAGTACTTCATGATATAAACTACGGTTTGGAATACAATGATAAAAAAAATCACAAGGCTGATTTTCTTCTTTATGACATCTAAGAATTTCAGAAGCACACATTTATTTATTTGATTTCATTTCATTTTCAGAAATTGTAATTCTGTGTTTTGCTTTGTCTGTATATGCGTGCAAATTAAAGGTTCACGAGATTCAGCGTTGACAGATTTTAAAGAACTAGTGGATCATTGTTTGATCCGATGCCACTCCCTTACCTTCATTAGTGAAATTCAAGATTATTCTGCACAACTCATCAATTCAAGTCACATTTATAAAACAAAAAGTTTAATAGAAATTTTAGAGGAGAGATGATGACAACTGGTTTAACCATTTTGCATCCACTGACTTATGCAATGAACTGATTCCTAAATGTTTTGGGGGTTGAGACTATTCAGGTGAAACCAGTATAAAATATTTTGATCAACATGACAAAAAACTGATAATGTAGGAAACAGCAGACACTTGTACACCTTCGATTAAATGAATGAACATATTTGATAAAAGCAACTAGAAATGTTCTTATGGTGAGCCCAAATGACTGAATTATGTTTTGAGAATAAAGTTTTGAGAATTTGGTTTCTAATCTGACCAACATTTTAAAAGCAACTAAGAAAAACTGTAAAAATGGTCAAAGAAAAATGTTTGCTGCGTTAATAAAACTAATGGCGTCAAAAATTTATTTGCATTTATTAACAAGTTCATTTTTACAGACATAATATATATACAAACACGTGTGTGTGTGTGTGTGTGTGTGTGTGTGTGTGTGTGTGTGTGTGTGTGTATATATGTATATATATAAAAATCAGCTTATGTAAGTGACTTGCTTATCTGGCTTGAACGAAAGAACACCTTATCTGGGTTGCACAGGTAAAAACAACAGACTAAGACAGTCTTGATAATTCTTTGTTCTGGGGATTTGAGATTGAGAAATGCCAAATGTTTACTTTTGAAAAATTCTATTAAACTGAAAATTTCACCATCAGCTATTTCACCATCAGCTTTTACTCAGACTATTCTGAGTAAAAAGCAACAACAACAAAAAACTCATAAACCATTAACTTTAGTAGTATTAGTTTCAAATAAAAAACTTGCCTAAACAAATCAAGTATACAATGATCTACAACAATTGGTTTATTACAATAATGGTGCCATTTAATCTTCTATTTATCTGAGTCATACAATTTTCTTTATTACTGAAATATAATGAACAAATTAGGGCCAGATATACAGACCTAGATGTTTTGACTTTCTCAAGTTTGGACTAGTCAAACATGTTGATGATTATAAGATATTAATGATCACTTTGTTAATTGTGGGCTGTCATCACTTATTAGTGTAAGAAAAGAAATGACACTAATAACAAATAATGAGAACTAGTAACCAGATCTAAAATTCTTACCTCTATCGCCGAACACAGTCATTAATTTGGCTAACAGAAGTCCCATTATCGTCACCAAAAGTCAATTACAATTCAGTTCCGATATGAAAATCGGTGCTCTCTCCAAAAAACAGCAGGTGGAAATATCCTTCTTGTAATTCTTCTGAAACGAATTCTTCGAGTTCGTTCGGCGAGTGGGACGGAGATCAAAGCGTCTTTATTCTTTGTTGTTGCGAGAAGAAAGGCGCATGAAATTTCCTTCCGCTCAGCTCGAGAAAACGCGTCCGCGCGCAAACCAATGTTCCCTAGGTGTCTGTGACGAGGTATGAGAGGATTACTACCAATTCACGGAGGATTCTTTCCATTCCCGGTGGGCGGAGTCAAAAGTTGACGCACGCACTTGACGCACGATGTGAAAAAAATACAGCGCGTTCCATTGGCCATTTACGGTCTTGACGCGGCTTTGTTTTTATTGAAACCTGCGCTCTTTATTTCGGAGGAGGGATTTAACTCGCCCGTGGACGCTGAACGCCGGATGTTGACGTTGAGACGCGAGATTTCTTCTTTTTTTTTTTTTGGCTTGTTCTCTTATGCGGAACAGAAAGTTCAGAAAATTACCAATCAAAAGCGAAAGAAATGTGCTAAGGAATTCCCGGGACTCTCGTAGAGATACAGGAACAAGTCAAACAACCACCTGTATGTTTCAAAAAAAATGTCCCTGAAAGTACCTGGAAAATACGAAATTATTAACCACCACAGAGGAACCTGAGCAAAACAGGGACCCTGAAGCTGTAAAAATGTAATGCTACCCTGTTTAATCTATTATGATTCTAAAATAAATCATTATTTATACTATATATTATATATCAAACAGTCAGCACAATACTGTTCTAAATAGTTAACAGGGTCAAGTCAAATCATTTGACTCATTTGACTCGTTTTGCTTGAAATGATCTTTTCATTTTTAGTTTTTATTCATTCGAATTAAAAAGTATAATAAATAATACATCATCATCAGCAACAATGTGTCACACGAGTTAATATTACAGTTCTTCTCAGTTGCTTTGGAGCGTTTGAATTAATGCTTTGTTAGTTATGTTCATGTTAATTGTAGATAGATAGATAGATAGATAGATAGATAGATAGATAGATAGATAGATAGATAGATAGATAGATAGTATAATAATATATATTACATGGGATGAAAAGGAAGATCTTGATAAGCCTTCTTTACAGCTCTGACATTAACCCAAGATCCTCAGATCATCTCTAAAGCCATGTTGTCAGTAAGACTGCACACAGTTTCAGTATTTCCTGATATAAACTACGGTTTGGGTTACAATGATCAAAAATGCACAACGCTGAATCTTTTCTGTATGGCAACTATAACTTTTACTGTACTTTACTAATGTCCATTCGTTTCTTGGTTGCTTATCCATTTTTAGAAATTGTAATTCTGTGTTTTGCTCTGTCGCCAATTGAAGGTTCACGAGATTCACCTTTGACCTGTTTTAGAGAACTAGTTCATTAGTGGTTGGTCTGATGCCATACACTCATGTTCATTAGAAAAATTCAAAATTCATCTGCACAATCCAGCAATTCAAGACACATTTACAAAAACGTTTTAACAGAAATTTGAGCTTGACAGATTCTGACAACTGGTTTAACCATTTTGCATTCAATGACCTATACAATGAACTCATGCCGAGGTATTTGGGTATATTTAGGTCTTTTTAGGTATAATATAGCTAGTATTATATATTTTGATCAACATGACACAAACAACCGATAAATAGAAAAACTAAACTAAAACTTTAATAGCATCATATGGGAACAAAATTTGGAATGAGATTTTCAAAAAGCACATATGAATCTTATGGTCAGGTGTTTACAAATCTTTATCTATATATTGTAAATATAGCTAGCTAATAAATAGGTATGTCCTACAAAACATAGTTTACTGATTATTTCTTATCTCAGAAGGTTAAAAATCAGCAGAAGAACGTGCAAGTGGGTTTCCTGTTTCGCCCTGACAGTTTCTGTAACACCACACCAATGAAATACCAGACTAATTCTCATTCCATGACGTCACAAAATCAGTGCTGACATGCTCAAATTATCAGACACAGAACAAGGAACAGGTTTTTATATATGTAATACATCAAACAGTATATATATATATATATATATATATGTATGTATGTATGTATGTATGTATGTATGTATGTATGAGAGAAAACGTAAACCTAACCTAACCAAATGAGTGCTGTAAAATGTAAAATGTTTGCTGAAATTTGTTAAAAAATCTTGAAAGATTGAACAGGAAAAGGTTCCTAATCATGCATTGTGATTTAGCTTGTTAGAAGTATTTCTTTGAAGACTGTAGTAAAACAATTCTCTCACAAATTTCACACTTTGACAAGCCTGAATAACAATTGCAGTTCGGTGGTACTTCACAAATGAAACAGGTTTAGTATATTTCTGTGAAGTTTAACTTCCTTTTTCCTTGTGTGTGTTTGTGTGGCGGAAAAAAAGGCTGGTGTCATTAAGCCTAATCAGCAAATATGCTTCCTTGCATACGCAAACCTCAAAACATCCACAAGTTGAGTCATTATGGTAAAACAGCCTTGCATGCTCACAGTTTAAGAGTGCATGTGTTTTTGAAAAGAGAGACCTCATGTCTAACCACCCACAATCTGCCTTTGTGATTGAGTAAATCATGAACAAGTAAAAAAGGTTCATGTAATAATATCAATGTATTACAGTTTAGCTAACTTCATCTTAGTATTTCCATAAGCTACTTATAATTCCAGAATATTACTTTCAACAATGCATAACTCTAAACATTTAGATGATTTTAAGAAATCAGTCTTAAATGTTTCACTGATTATAAACTTTCTTCCCTTAAAGCATTTATGGCAGGGGTTCTTAAATTTTAGTTGCTGCCATGGATACATGTAACTGTAACCTAAGCCAACCTAACCCTCTAAGAGCAGATTTCTTTTAGAAATATAATGTATACATATGTCTAAAATAAATATATTTTAAACTATTACAGCCACAGAGCATTTTATTAATAAACTTTCCACCAGAACTTAGTAGGTCAAATTTGACATTATAAATAGGTTTGTTGTTTATGTACATTGGTTTATACCCATTTAGTTCAATTATAGAGACTACTTGATTTTCAACTTTAAGAACTCAAAACTGAAAGTAATCATTTTACAATGTGGGTTCAGATTTTCCTCTTTCAAAAAAAAAAAAAAAAAAATGCTTCATAGAACTCACTTGGAACCAGTGAACTATTGTGCTAAATTTATATCTTAGAATGACTGTGTGAATTCACACATTCAGCAAGTTGACTTTAGAACACAGAATTGCCCCTCATAAATGCCTTTTCACCCAACCTATGTCCATTCTGGTGTTCCACTCAGAATACTTTTGTTCTTCTCTACATGACTTCACACTGTTTGTTCTCACCACCATGGTAACTAGACATTTTGTTGCACTGTATAATCCCCTGTAGAATTTGCCTCCTCCCAGCATCTACTGCTTCTCCCTAGTGAATATTTAAAATAAATAAACATTCTAATCATAGAAATGAGTTCTGATTTTAATTTTTAATTAAAATACAGATTTAAACCACAGATTAAAAACAGAAGGCAAAAAAGCAAATGTAGCTACAATCAGGCACCAAAATTACATGTTTTTCTTTTTTCATATATTAACAATTGCAATAACGCAACAATAACATTCATTATTAAGCTATTTTCTTGTACATTTTCAGATGTTCATCATTAGCATGATGTCCCTTTGCAACATATGTGAGTAAAAACAGGCTCATCAAATATATTAACTGACACTCTTCCTGCACATCAAAAGCTGCTTGAGTGCCCCCCTTTACACATACACAGACACACACACACACACACACACACACACACACACACACACACACACACACACACACACAACCTTTGTTTTAAAATGCCCACAGAGATAGTGACACAAAAGGCAGGAGCAGGAGAAAAAGGCAGTAGAAGTTTTACTGTGTGTGTGTTTGTGCCTGTGTGTGTCTATGAGTCTGTGCTTTTATTTGTAAAAGCAGTGTGATCACACAATCATATCCGTACAGTGACAAAAATAACTGGTAGACAAAGAGTAAAGGTAACACTTCTATAGCACATCCACACAAAAAAATTATGTGTGGCACAGAGTTAAGACAACCCACAAAGGGTAGTGGGTGTAACTTCATGAAATATTCTGGCACTTGTTATTTGTTTTGTGATTGGCATGTATATGAAGACAGCTTTTCATTTCCATAGCAGTAGTGCATCAGAAAAAGTTTGATGAACACAGGAGATGGAACTATGCCACATAAAAAAAAATCCTTACATGGCAAATATCATAATCCCCTGTAGTAGCCACTGATAGAGGTCTCAAAGTGCTTTATACAATTGATTCCCAATTCATGTCATTGAAATTGAAATTGTATTCGGCAGTCAGCCTACAAGATTGTAGCAGAGAATCCCTGTTTAACCTTGGTTGTTTAAAGGTCATGCTCATTGGAAATCGCATCATGTTTAATAAAGCGGTTCAAACGTTTAGTTTTTCTTGCATAATAATACCTGCTATCACAAATAAGTTAATATTGGTCGGCTTTATTAATGTGTCAGCCACAGATTACTGTACAGGCTGGAAAAACACGTAGCAGCAATAAAGCTATATCAGGCAAATTATGTTATACAGTTTCTAGCATTAGAAGCATAATAAATAATATCTAAAGAAATAGAGAAAGTATATACATGAAGAATATCGGCAGATCACTGTAGAGAATTTTGACCTGGGAAATCCTGATGTCCATTACCTGGTGATGCATTGCGTAAATCCATTGCACTGCTGACATGGTGTATCTGAAGGCTGAATGTGTAACAAAGATCTTTAAATCTTTAATTTAGATAATTCAATTTAAAAGTAAAATTGTACTGAACTAACGATATTTTAGGAACCAGAATATTCTACCTGGGGATACAGAGGCCCTGATTAAGACAGTCAGAGGACAAAATACATACACCCATGCACACACGCGCCCTTACATCCACACATACATACACAAAAGTTTGTGGTTATATATTTTCTTAGTTTAACTTCATTGCCATTGGAAATAGGAATTATCCTTATACTGATAAGGGTTCATGCAAGACAACACAACAAAAAAACTAGAAACTAAGATAAAATGGAAACAAACATGTCTTTGCTTTCCCCTTACCCTTAAATAAGATTAGCTAAATGAAATATTAGTGTAAGCTTGGTTGGCATAATGCGCATGATGGAAATATGAACTGTACAGCATTTGCCTGTGATGGTTTCTATGGATTGTAAACAGATCCAGCTTTAGGCATCAACAATTGTCCCCCTAAATTTGAATCCCCCTAAATCCTTCATGTACTCTCCAAATCTTCCCTGTCCTCCTCTCTTGGGTTTCGGCTCTAGCGGATATACACGTCTCTGTTCCACTCCTCCTGGTTTTGGTTGCGGCCTACTGTGGTCTCACCGGCTTCTACATCTTGACAGTAGCGCTCCCTCAGGTGGGCCCGCCCACGGTGATGCTGATTGGTCATTGGTGGTGCTAGGTTGAGGTTCTCCTGATCTGGTTCTGCCCCTTCATCCTCCCAGGATGCCTGTCGTGGAGCATGGTGGGCAGGGTTTAACCGGCTGCGACAGGATTCAGGCTCCTCGTACGGATCCGTTTCCATGTCATCTGTGTAGGCTGAGTCGCGACTCCCCTGTGTCTCCGAATCGAATGTGTCCTGTCGTGATAAGCCACGCCCTCCAGTTTGCAATTGACTGCGTGAAGTGCGCAGTGGCTGCTTGCTGCCCAGCTCGGTCTGATAGTCCTGTGGGCAGGCCCGTTCCACAACAGACCCCTCTCTCTTTGGCTCACTGTGCACGAGAAATGGCCCCTGTGCCAAGCAACGCCCCGAAATCACATAGTCCGGCCAATCAGCATGCAGAAACACAAAGGAGAGCAAGCAGGAGGTTAGTACAAGAGTTAGAATTTGACATTAAATGTCGAATGTACTAAAACACAACATTCCCACCATATATTAGCATGCTGTGTTTAAAGTCAAATGATACTAAAGAGTCATTTACAGCCAAAGAATTACAAATATAATTTTCTTCAGGTCCCAAGTGAAATGTAACATATAATCCTAAGAAATCTGACATTCATTCTTTCTACAGGTTAATTGTGGGGAATTGAATAAGGCCATAACATTTTTATTTTAATTAGGAATGAACAAAGTACAGTAAGTCCAGTAAAAGGACTCTTTTTTAAGATGAACCATTCCTCCTTGTAAACAAATACTTGCACCTACAAGATCACTCCTTTGGTTGGTTTGTACTATGAATAACCACTACCTTAACTAAAGTAGTTTATTAAAACAGTTGGCACAAGGGTTTAGATGGGAAAGGATTTAGATGTTTTAGATGGGAAAGCAATTTAATAGCAGTTTTTCATTCACAAATATATATAACATTTTTTTAAAGAGTATATTTATTATCCATTTTATGCATAAAACATTGTCAGGTACAAAGTGGCTAATGGAGACTACTGAATGTTAGTTGGCTACGAAAGGTTAGACTAAACCTTTATTTATTTATATATTATAACTGTTGCCTGTAAACAAATGAAAAGCTGAGCAAAATAGTCTCTCCCTGCTGCTGACCTCTGTTGTTTTGGTTTGGTATATCAGCATATTGTTTAAATGCTAGTCACAAGGTTAGTAATATGACTTGTTCATGCACTTCATATGACTGGAATCTCCAGTTACAATTACAAAAGCATGAGGGAAAAAAACTAGGCTTTACCAAAATTACATTTAATAATGAATTATAAAAAGTGACGGCACCTTTAAAGCTTCCAGGTTTACAAAATATACATTTGAGCTATCTGAAATAGCTCTCTGTTTGATACAAAGTGGACTGTTTAATGCACAAATAGCACAACAATTTGGAAATAGGGATCAATTTAGGATTTTGCCATAAAAATTATCAGGCACTGACACATGCAATGTCTTTACTGCCCCCTTGTGGCCAGTATTTGTGCAACACGACTGGCATGGAGAGACTTTTCGTCTGCTTGTTTCAAATCGATTTTCCTTACATGTAATGTTTATGTGCTAGAAGTTTAAGTCAGAGTCTGCTTTTTTGTTGATCTCTTGGTAAAGTGTTCATTTCTCTTCTATAAGTATATGTGTATGATTTCCTCATTTGAACCAAGATCGTGTTTGGGAGGTGATGTGTTGGTGCTGGATGTATATGATCACATCTAACATCCTTTAACAGACAATTCACTTATATCTCGCTGCCATGACGACAGCGCTCCTGTCTCCTTGACAACTGTTAAGGTGGAGACTGGGCAGTGGGTTTTGTTCGAACTGCAGTCAAAACACACAAGATAATTTAACTTGGGTTTGCGATATTAGCATCCACATGCAGTGAAAAAAGCCAGTTAATAAGGTAGAGGTAAGCATGTTTTGCAAGGCTGATGCTATGGCAACTTGTAAAGGGGCTGGGATCGAGTTCATGTTTCCCAGGCTGCAAAAGAACACTGGAGAGTGCTTGGGATGGGCAGAGAGAGAAGAATTTATTTGTTGTGTGTATATGTGCATATATTGGAGGGGTGCAGAATGGGCAATAAAAGCATGTTGATTGCAGGACTACATAGTAGTTCAGTGTTTTGTTAGTTTGTGTGTTTTTGGAGTGGGTGGGGATGTGCATAGATGAGTGGTGAATCAGTGAAATCCTGTTGGATTCAAATTAAAGGAAGCACAGGTAATAATAATTGCACTTATAAATTCCTATATGTTGAGCAGCTATTTTGTACTTTGATCAGAGTGTACTTTTCTTCATGCCACTGAGGAAGAGACTGCTTCTCCGATTTCTCCTCACAGCTGTGTTTTATGCCCCTCAACCCTTGTTAAAGAGCATGTTCCTCCTCTTGGCCCTCCTTCTCAGGGTAAGAGCCATCCAGGAGCTCCAGGTTACGGCGGAGCGAGGTGAGCACCTGTACCTGCAGATTAGAGACGGGTTCAGGTGAAGCAGCAAGTGCTGCCGTTGCCATGGTGCGGTTCAGAAGTGGGTTTGGTGGGTTGCTGCTTGGAGGGTGAGTAGCCTTCCAATACGCCTCTAAATAATCAGCCAGGTGTTCACATGCATCCTCCAGCTGGTTTTCATCTAATATGATGTCAAAGAGCTCCTGAGTGTAAAGAATTTGAATGTGAGTGTGTTGTTCACGTGCATACTAGAATTCATTATATATACAGACTCACAGGGGGACAAAATACTCACAGGGGGACATTGTGCTAGTTTGTCTGCTGCCACCATCTGAACATTGAGATGTTTGGCCTGAGATTTACCTCTAGACTTTATAAGCCTTTGCAAAACCTGAGAAAAGAAAGACATCAACATAATGTAAGGAAAGAATGACACAAAATACGGTGAGATCAAATGCTTCCATTTTTGTTTGTGAATAAATGCAGCTGAGTGACAAATGAATACCTTTGGAGAGGCTATCTTAATGTAAACTATTATAGGTGCCAGAGACGTTTTGGCAAGTTGAGATGGATGGTTAATGGTGTCGGCATCCAGAGCCACCAACTGTAAGGTCCGAGCCAACTCAAAGATTCTCTCTATTTCACTCTGCACCTCGGCTAAGCAAAAAAAGAATAATTGAAAAAAAATGTATGCTTATATATGCACATACAACCATTTACACAGACATTAACAAACACAAAACCTAATCAGATAAAAGGTCAAACGCTTTTAGTGGGAAAAAGTGGTAGTGTTACCAGTAAAACACAAAGGCACAGTTTTTGTAAGAATCATATCTGCTTTTTACAATCTATACATTCCCAAACTCAAAGTATCACCATGTTAGTATCATGCACATGTTGAGGTTGTTATGGTCTGTTAGATCCAAGGCTCCAGTTGCTGTTCTTTGGTACACACAGCACTGCAATATCTAACTTTTCTCATATCTAGCACAGCTGAGCCATTGTTCAAATATGCAATAAATAAGCACAGTAACTTTGTTGGTTACTGTGTACTGTGTTACTGTGTTGCTTGAATGCTAACGACTTTAAGGCTACACTTAAAACCAAAAGAACCAACGCACTGAATACTCATGGCAAGTTAAGTAATATTCTGTTCTCATTGTAACTGTTGGGAAACAAATGTTTCTTTGCATGGAGATCAAAACATCAGATAGGGGAATGAAACATTTAGTTTTTTTAATGTTCCTGATTTCAGTTAAAATTTTGCATATAGTACATCTGTCCTACATTTATATTACAATGCATCTTTAAATTGATTTTATGTCTAATAATTCAGAAAAAAAAAAAAAAACATATATTGTGCGGCACACGGTATACCAATAGGTTGTAGGTCATATGTTCTGAGATGACACGTAGATGATTTCTAAATAGATCTATGCAGTTAAAACATGCTGCAGACATAATTGTATGTTTTACATTTAGTTTTTAGAATAAATGCTTTTGATTATTAAAACAACATAGCATTAAAGTATGTTAGAAGAATTTCAAATAAAATACAGAAAGGTGTGCAATAGTGCGATATGGACCCTTTACTTATCTCACTCTCAGGTTAAGCATGCAACAGACTTTCAAAGCCTTGAATACAGTATAAGAGGAAATTGTTAAGTGATGTGGATAGGCAAAAGATGAGGTCAGAGAAGAGATGAAAAAGATGAGAAGATACGTACCCAGTACGTCTGAGGTGGAGAGAGAAGGAAGGAAGAAGGGGAAGTGGGTGTGACGGAAAAAAGAGAAGTACATGGACAAAGCCAGAAAGACAGAATGAAAAAGAAAGAAGAAGCCAATCAGGCACAACAGCTCATAGGGAAATGTTTAAGAGAATGTTCAGGATCACGAGACAGTCTGGAAACCATGAAAAAGCTTTAAGAGAAAACAGATGTGTGTCTAATTGGTAGAATTACCGTATAGACATTAATGTACATTTTTGTCTGGTATGTTATGCTATTTGTGTGTGCATATTTTACCCAAACTGGATCTGGTGCTGGAACGCTCAATAATGGTGTGTTTGCTGGGATTGTTCAGGACCGAACGTTTGGCAAGCGAGATATCTGCTGTGACTCGAGTGATGGATATTCTGCAATAACACAACAGAAAATAATTATAAATTATATAAAGTCTTAATTCATAAGCTTTTCATATTATGCTATTAATATGATACATCATATAAATCACTCTCATAATATTAATGCATTCTAAAATCTTTAGCACTTACCTGCCCTCAAACTTGTGTTTCAGGAAGTCAAACAGAGCTTTCTGCATCATATCAGTTACCTGACAATTGTGACAATTAATTAACAGAAAATAGCAGATAACGAGAAATCCTTCATCCTCAATTCCTAAATGCATCAAGAACAAAAACTACATCAATGACATCTGTGGTTTCTCCAACCAATAATCTGCTCTGTGGGCTGAATATTTGCGTACTGTTAATCCCACTGTAATGTTTAGAGCATGCTGGTGGCTTGAACGCTATGTGTCTTTACCTCATAACCTTTGAGTGATGGCCCGACTAAAATGATGGGTCTCATAGAAGGCACCACATCATATGGAGGAACATGTTCCATCTGATGGATTAGAAACACACACACACACGCACACACACACACACACACACACACACACACACACACACACACACACACACAGATCATTCATGATTTATTATGCTTTTAGTGGTGGTGGTGAATTAAGGCATCCATATTTTATATCGAGCCACTGATTTATTTTCTGAAGTTCTGTAACCAAACATTACATAAGAGCACATTTCTTAATTAATTCAGTAGTTACGCAGTAGCTGAATGTGGTACTTTTGGACAAAGTAATTTCAAATTAGTTGTAGATTTGCAAGGGAAAAATAATGGCAGCAATAACAAGCTTTCAAGCAATCGCTTTCTGTATTGCTAGGTCAACTAAAATCTGAGTTCATTCTTATAAGGTAACATGGCTAAAACTTAGTTCTCAGGAATAACAATCCTTCTGGCAATAAATGAAAGAAAAAAATACATCCTTAGAGTTCAGAATGAACCCCTTACTTCAAAGACATCTGCTTTCAAATGTGTGTTCTTTTGTATATGTTGAGCAAAATATTAACCCAATTAACACCTGCTGTGCTTTATTAATATTCCGAAAAATGTCTTCCAAAAACTTTGTGACTGATTATTTGTTGTTTCATCATAATGATGGAACCCTTTTTGAAAGTTCTTTTATTTACAAGTTGATGTTATAATATTGATCTTTTACATATGATTTTAAAGTATTTATAAATGATTAAAGAGGAACATTTGAATGCACACCTATGCAAATAACGAAATTTCGCATGGTCAAATTCAGCACGCCAAACCGCAAGGTAGTGCATATACCATATATACATGTTAGCATACTCATGAAATATATTCATTTTGCCCAGATTTACCAGTACTTGCAACGCTTTAACCAAGCTAAAGTAACTACAGTTTTGCATAAAATAATCGAGATCAAAATTTATCAGCACCATCACACAACATAGGAAGCAACAAGACTATGAGGCTAACATGACATCATTTTTTTTATTAGCATTGAGATAAATTACTGATTAATTTTTATGCATTGTAAGAATAGAGTGTCACACTAAGTTCTTGATTAGTAGAAAGTGATAAATGTTTGGAATCTAGTAAAAGGTTGGGAGTTTGTAAAATGCTGTAACACATGCTTTTCCTGAAATGTCAAGACAGCATCATTGAGGACAGAAGTTCAGTGGTAACAAATGGAAGAGGCGCCAAAACTATAAAATGTTTCTATAAAAGCTGAATAAAACACACGGGGTTGTAGGAAATGGGCTTAAATGTTAATTGCTCTGATGACTCACCGACTTCTGTTTCTGTTTGGCTGGGCCACCTAGCATTCCATAAACACCAAGCGAGCGCGAGTAAACACAAACAACAACAACAAAAAAATAAAGAGAAGCACAATGCAGGTGATGCTATTGACAGGTTGTTAATACATTCAGAAAATTGAGATCAGTTACACAGATATTTGTTAGAAATCCATATCATGCTAGCATGTCCAAAACTCCAGGGAAAAAGCATGGTGAGACATAGGAAGTAATAGGAAACAGGAAGTGTGAAAATCTTGCAAAAGAGATATTTGGTTAGAACTGACTTGGGTTATTAGCCAGAAATTGTAAGTGGTATTTTTTTGATGCACTCTGTCTTGATCACTATCACTATGGTTACCTTCTTAAAGAAGGGCAGGCGTGGTATATTGCCCTGAGGGGACGTGACACTGCCGGCCACACCCTTACGGTCCCGGGCATCAACATGCTCCGCCTCCTCAGTGTCCGATGCATCATCATAAAGTGCTGACATATCAGCTATACGGGGGACCGAAACAATCGGGAGGCGAAGGGGGATTTGGTGAATAGGAGAAGAAAAAGAGACAGAGGAAGAAAGGAAGAAAGGTGATGGTAGAAGGAAGGAAAACAGCAACCGAATGTACACTAGGTGCAGATTTTGAGTTAAACAACATAAAAGAACAGAGATAGAGAAGGCAAAAATGGCGAGTTACAGATACAGTATAAAAATGTATAACAACATACAACTTAAAAAAAAATAAGTGGAAAGAAAATAAAATGTGAAATGGAAGAAAAAATGCAGAAGTAGGGTAAGATGTAGATAGACAGTAAGAAAACAATGTAGGGCACAGTGGGCTATGCAAAGGTCAGAACCCCAAGGTTGCCTTACATTTTCTGTTTGTAAGGTGAAGCTGTTGCTGGTAAAGAAGGGCCAAGCCTAGTATACCTGCACAGAAATCCTAAACTGCACTTCCATTTTCTGTTTGAGCATACCTGTTCCAGGTGGAGTAGGCCTACGGGTTCCTGAGGCAACATCCAAACTGGAGCTCCCACCAGACTTACTGATAGAAGAAAGAAACATTCTTTTTGTAAAAAAAGAAAACTGGTGACTGAATACGTTGAAGCACAATAAAAAATGCATTGATGACTTTTAAGGCTGTGACTATGGCCTAAATGAAGTATGGTGACAATTTAAATACAGTATGAATAAAGGCGTTGGTTATTATGTTGGAATGCAATTGGCTCCTGGCTGTTGCGTGTATTTTGACTCAGTTAAATGTCATTGTGGTGTTGAGATTGATACCTGGAGCTTAAGCGGTTTTGTCTACTCCTTTGTTCCTGTAGCTGACGAGTGCTCTCTAGCTTTACTGGACTAGGGATGAAACCCACTTCACATCCTTCCTTCACCAAACGTCCTATCCACCAGTTATTATTATATTTCTGTTAGTAGAAACACACATACACACAAACACACATTATCCCTATACCTGTTTACAAACTGTTGACCAAACCTACATATATATTTTGAGCATTCAGTTCTGGTTCAGAAGTCCAGAAAATCTGTTTTTAATACCATATTTTTTATACAAACTATCAAATACATTTTAGTTACGGTTTAGTTGCATACAACACAATAAATTTACTAATATTAACCTTTATAATGTTCATTGCAGAAAACTATGCTAAAGCAAAAAAATGGGTGTGACCATTTGATGCTCACAGCTGGGGTGCGCTATCTAGTTTTTGCTTATAGTCATCACTGACTGCACATTTTCTGCACAATTTGGTCTCTGCATCAGCATAAAATCTGTGTTATCAACCGTTGATGCCTTCTATTATTTTAAATGATTTTCGAATTTGGCTTTAAAGCAATCAAAAGACTTCACGCCAAATGATTAACATGAAATATAGTGAAAAGAAAGACAGAAGGCATATTTGCTGTAAATCGTATCAGCCGTCTGTTTACTTGTTGCAATAGAATTTATTTAAAACCCTTCAACTAAAAACTAATGCTATGCATCTACCAAAACCCTACTGTGCTTCATTAAACACAATTGGTTTAGAAAAGAAAGGAAAGATGTGCTGATTTGATTATATGCATAATTACACCTCTTAAGAATGTATTCATTCCAGCCAAACCCTTTATATTAGTGCTACACAATCTTATTACCATGGTTACAATGATCATAAAGCTAAATATAATATGTACTGAACTTGTCTTGCTTTTGCATCTTGCAATGATCAAAAATACATCCCAAAGAATAAATTGATACTGAAATAAATGTTATGTTTTAAAATTTTCAATCAATAGGTTATTTAAATCAGATATAAGTTTAAATGATAGTAGAACTGCATTAGAAAAGTTTTATTGTATTATTTTATAGCTAATTATGCACCAAGAATAAGTGTGATATATACATGATGAGAAGCAGAACTGACCTCTTTGATATGCAGGAAATCTTTGGCTTCAAATGAGATGGCCATTCCCTGCACTGGAACATCATCATTAGGGCCCGGGTTATAACCAACATTAGTCCTCACAGCAAATGCAACTGGCTTAGTCTAAGGCAGAAAGCCAGAGAATAATAATTAAAAGAAGCATGAATAAATTCTCAACAGTACTGTGAAATAAATATGACTGATCACTGGCGCAAATTTCTTATAGTAATAATAGTGCTTGAACCCTGTTAGTCAAATTGAAATCTTCAAGGACAAAATAAAACTGAATGAAGCAAAACATAAGGTGAGATATTTTGCACTGTAAATGACATAATTCTGAGTACTACTGAAAGGTTGTTGCTGGATTTAATAGGGAAACTATCAGATGTCATTTTACATGACACATAGGATTAAGATTAATGATAGGCACATTCAGTAGAAAGAGAAAGCTGGAAGAGAAAAAAAAGGAACAGAAAGAGCAAAGGAACAGAATAAAAAAAAATACATTGATCAAATATGGATAGACACACACACCTTAGCTTTCTCAAGGGTTGCCAGAGCTTGTCTGTCTGCTTCTTTTCGCAAGGCTTCTGGATCCTCCTCCAGTGACACGTCAGAGTCTGAGGGACGACTGGTGTAGGAGTCCGCTGAACCCTGAGTAAGAAAAGAAAAAAGAGAAGGCGGAGGAACAGAAGAGGTACATTTAGTTCTGTACATTCAATTTATTTTTCTCATATATAACAGAATTAGCAAAACAGTTTTAACATTTAACGTCAGTCAGAAGACAACACTATTAAAATCATCCCTTCATTTATTTACTACCATCCTTATAATATTTTGATAATCTATTAATTAGCTGTTCATTCATTCATTTAACAGAAGATGAGCTCAGCTTTTAGCCCTGACTGCCAACTCATATATTACATGCAGTTCTATCGCAAGCAGCTGCAAGGCAGTCAGAATGTGGGCAGTTTGATGAAGCGTTGCTGGCAGTGTTTTTTTCCCCAGAGTGAAGCACTTGTTTCAAAAGTTGAATGAAGTTAAACTTTTCAGTAAAGCTCTAAGATACATTAAGCTGTTTTTTTTTTTTTCACATGACCAAACAGGTTGCAGCTCAGGGGACAAGCGGAAACAACCTAAATAGGGAAAGGAGGGTAGAGAGTTTGTGAGAAAATTACTGAGTAAATGTTATATATCAGAAACACTTATATAATCAAAGATACTTCAACTTTGCTTTAACTCTGCACTACTCTCCTACTCTTCCTCCGAGCAACCTCATCCTTATTATAATTATTACAATTCGCCTACAAATAATCACCTCATCCTGGTCAGGGTGGAATTGGACTGAACATTAGAAAAAAATTCACACACACACACACACACACACACACACACACACACACACACACACACACACATACTTATTCACCACCCACTAGTATGTTTATGGGAGGTGTGAGGAAAACAGAGAACCTGAGAAAACCATTATGGGCATGGGAAGAGCATGCACCAGCAGTAACGTAAGGTCAAGTTTGAATTATTATTAATGACACACACACACACACACACATACTTATTCACCACCCACTAGTAGGTTTATGGGAGGTGTGAGGAAAACAGGGAACCTGAGAAAACCATTATGGGCATGGGAAGAGCATGCACCAGCAGTAACGTAAGGTCAAGTTTGAATTATTATTAATGATAAATGTAGTGTAGTTGGTTAGCTAAACTATCTTCAATTAGATCTGATTCAGACACAAAGATGTTAATGTTATAAGGTGCATGTTGCTCTTTTCACACCAGCACAAAAAGCACTTCAGCCTGTTTCTTTGCACAAAAACACCTATTGTGGGTACAGTCTAAGCTCTAGAAAGCTGCTGCATGCTCTCTCTCTCTCTCTCTCTCTCTCTCTCTCTCTCTCTCTCTC
>MU551670.1:9795238-9826413 GCA_024362625.1 Silurus asotus | reverse complement strand
ACACACACACACACACACACACACACACACACACACACACACACACACACACACAAAACTGGAACCTGAACTCAGTTCAGGGATAGAGATGAGGAGGGGGGGTCGAATTGCAGGACTTGTGCTACATTTGCAAACTGGGGGTTAAATTTAGCTGTCACAAGCAGGGGCAGAACCGTCTCCCTCTCTCTCACCCCTCTCTCTCAAATTTAGAAGTGGTATGAGATGGTGTGTAGCAAAATGTGACTGGGAATGCAGTCGTCAGCCTGCAGGGTGCATGTGAACGTGTGTGTGGAGTGGTGAGGTTAGGAGGAGGAAGTAAGAAAACACTTATTTTCAGTGTCTCTAATGACAAATTGACAGCTGACAATGACGTTTACTATTCTATGACTAACACTAAATCTCCTACCCAAATGTTCTCTCAGTTGTCTGAATCACATGATTATTTTTTTTTATTTGCGTGCAGGCCACAAAAATTACAACATTGCTAAAATATTGCTTTTCAGCTGGAGTAGTAGTCTTACCAATCATGCTTTTCAAACTCCAGTTTCCTTTCTTTACAGACATAATTCTTATTAAAATTGTCAAAAATAGGAGGCTTGCGGCATTGTAGCAGTCACTAAAGCAAAAGCAGAGAATGTTACAGTAGTTCAAGATCAACCATTAATAATTTTGTTTTTACAGTTATTATTTATTGATCATAAGAAAAAGCCTATAAAGTGGTCACTTGAATCAAATCCATCTACAATTTCATTGTGCTTTGAAAATAAAATAATACTTTTTAAATAAGAAAAGGATACTGTTAATTCGCAATGAAATTTGAAAAGTTTTCATTTTTAAATAGTCTAACTACAGTCTAAATGGTTTTGGTTTCTTTTGTAAAAAGTTCTACGATAAAAAAAATAATGACTTAAATACATTTGCATGATAATGTGCATTATATTTGAATACTTTTGCTATAATCATAAGTTGGTCTGTGATTTTAATGTTTTCAATTAAACAGTATATATTATTTTATTTTATTTATTATCCTAAATTAGATGCACCTGTTTGAGGTCATTAGCTGCATAAAGACACCTGTCCACCCCATCAGTAAGAATCCAACTACTAACATGGTCAAGACCAAAAAGCTGTCCAAAGACACTAGAGACAAAATTGTACACCTCCACAAGGCTGGAAATTCTTCTACGGGGAAATTGCCAAGCAGCTTGGTGAAAAAAGGTCCACTGTTGAAGCAATCAGTAGAAAATGGAAGAAGCTAAAATGACTGTCAATCCCCCTCGGACTGGGGCTCCATGCAAGATCTCACCTCGTGGGGTCTCAATGATCCTAAGGAAGGAGATCTGGGAACTGGAAAGGCCCCTGAAGAACACTGAACTCCTTGTAACGCTCATGAAACCGGTTTGAGGCAACTTTTGTTTTGGTGACGGTGCAATTTCATGCTTGGAGTAGCCACATGGTCAGCAGCAATACATACATTTGATGATTTATATTAACAAACCCAATGTGTGCCAGGACAACTTTCTTTTAACTTTCCTACAAATTTTCCCATTTTCATCTGTCCAGTTATGGTGATCCTGTGCCCACTGCAACCTCAGCTTCCAGTTCTTGGTTGGCTCAAACTGACCCAGACATGGGTGTTTTTTTGGTGTATCTTAATACCCCAAAGTTCGACTTGCTGTGCAACCTGGAATGCTTTTCTGCTTAACAAAATTGTACTAAGCGGATATCTGTAGAATTTCTGTCAGCTCAATCCAGTCTGGCTCCTCTTAGTTGACATCTATCTTCAAAAAAGGTGTTTCTGTTTACATTACTGCAGATCACTGGACTTTTTTCCTTTATTGCACCTTTCTGTGTAAACACTAGAGACTGTTGTGCATGGAAAAGGAGATCACCAGTTAGAAATTAGCAGATGTTGCTGGCCCAGTTTAGTATAGTCTTCAGTTTGCGTAGTATATCCCATACAGAAATCTGATATATGGCTATATTTAAACATACTGTATATATATATATATATATATAATCATAGACATTTTACAGATTTGAATGATGTATTGTTTATCTGTACGATCAATAAAGACAGTACTTTATGTTCGTGTTGACATTATGAGGGAAAAACCCACAAAACGCCACTTAGAGGGGTAATTGTTTAAAACATGGCAGATTTGGTGTTTGGTGGAGTTTATTTATTTATTGTATATCTAGTTAAAGAAGGGACGTCGTGAATAAGTGTTTTGCTTAAGGTTTTAATTTCGCCTCTTTTATATTTATTTATTTATTTATATTTTTATAAAAATGGTAAAAACAGAAATGCGCGCTGAATTGATCGCGTTAATAACATCTAGTGCCGTTTACAATAATTTTAATTTTGACAGCCAAATATATATATATGTAGTTACAAAACGAATTAAAAATGTTGTAACCTAATTAATGTGTCCAGGCTGAAAATCCACATTCAAAAAACAAGCAGAGAAATGATGATAATGATCATGAATGTGTCTGTTCTCAGTCATATTTAATCACTGACTCCCTCTGTCTCATCTACGTTAACCCCAAACTTTTTTCTGCCTTCTGCCCTGCTGATTCTTAGCTTCGTAAAGAGTGTGGGTCAGGACTTTATACACCAGCGGATTAAAAAGACGCGCAGTAACAAGAAATTGTTTTTTTGGTTGAAATCGGCGCGCAGTGTAAAGAAAAAATATATATTTGATCAAATCAATGGATTAAAACTAAAGTAACGAGCCTGTTTTAAAAATATAAAAAGTAAAAAGTTGTCTAAAAAATAAATTGTGGAGTAAAGTACTGATACCAAAAAAATCTACTTAAGTACAGTAACGAAGTATTTGTACTCCGTTACTTCCCACCTCTGTTACAACATCACAAACTCATTCAAGTCCGCCAAGATGGCTGGTCGTCCACGGAAGACAAATACAAGAGAGGACAGGATATTGCGGAGGATCTCAATGGGCAATCATTTCCACACTGCGGCTGGAATTGCTCACCAGTTCAGCACTGAACAGGGTAAGGATCTGTCTCATCATACAGTGTCTCGACATTTAAGAGAATTTGGACTGAAAGCCCACTCTGCAGTGACCAAACCTCTCATTAGCAGAAAGAATCAAAAGGCTAGACTAAGCTTTGCTGAGAAGCAGGTTGTGTGGACAGAGGAGAACTGGTCCAAAGTTCATTTCAGTGATGAAAGCAAGTTTAATTTATTTGGGTCCGATGGGAAACATTATGTTTGGTGACAAACTGGAGAAAGACTGAACCCAAAGTGTGTAAAGAAGTCAGTGAAAAGTAATGGAAGAAGTGTCATGGTTTGGGGCATGTTTTCTGCAGCAGGAGTTGGGCCTCTTATAGAGCTACATGGCAGAGTGAATGCAAATGTTTATTAGAACCTTCTTCAACAACATATGGTTCCTTCCCTGCGTTCATCACACAATTAGCCCACAGTGGTAATGCCGGACAACGCTCCATGTCACACAGCAAAACGGGTAAAGCAGTTCCTTGAAACTGAAAACATTGAAATAATGACATGGCCTGCCCAGAGTCCTGATCTCAACCCAATAGAGAACCTCTGGAAAATCCTTGGTGATAAAGTTATGGCTAAGAAACCCACTACAGTCACCAAACTGTGGAGGAGAATGGGAGAAAAGTGGACCAAAATCACACCAGAGCAGTGTGAGAGACCAGTGCTGTCGTGTGGCTGCAGATGTGCTGAAGTCATTCAGAGCAGAGGCCTGTGCACTTTCTACTAATTGCTGACTGTTGTAATCTTCAGAAAATTTTGTTGTAATATTTTTCCATGCTACAGTCATTGTTGTTCTCTAATTTTGATCAGTGTGTTTTCTGCAAAATAATGTATTTTTTTTTTTATTAAATGCCTAAACTCCTTCAACTGTTGAGCAGTGAAGATGACATTATTTCAGAATTGTTTAATTGGTTATAAATTGTTATTTAATTTTGATCTGCATAGCATATCTATTCGTAATAAATGTGTGCAAATGAATGAAATGGATTACTTAAGTGGATTACTTACTTATAAAGTGTGAAAACGCATGAAATAAATATACCATATAAATTACTTTTGGTGCACCTAAATATGACTTAAGTATTTGGGACCTCCCATGTAAAAAAAAAAGAAAAAATTACGAACGCTCTTATTAACACTGTGAGAGAAGATTTCTCACCTTCTTGTTCTCCCTCTCAAAATAACTCCAGTCTACCACATGGATAGTCTCACTTGTTTTCTTGTCCTTTTATCTAATCTATCAGCCTAACTGTTTGTGTCTATCCATCTGTTTTTCTGCCATCTCTTGCAATATTCAAGACTTCAGTGTGCTGCCTGAAACACCTCCTGGTGGGTGTAAATGTGCTGGAGAAGTAAATATTACACCATAGTTAAGGGCATGCATTGTGGATAATTATCTAATAAAAATATGTTGATATGAATTATGGTATTTCATGATAAGAAAATCTGACCCAGTTATACTGTTGAGGCTATGTAGATGGTATTAATTATATTATTATAGAATCGTATATAGTAGCCAAAATGTGGACAAGAAAGAAAAAAAAGTCTCATTACAATATTTTTGGAGTATCATCTACCCCTCATCTTTTTTTAAGATAACATTTGCATATGTTCTGCATTATTACAAGGCATATGCAATGGCACTGATAAGTTCTATAAGGTTGAATATCCGAATATTTCTGAAATACTGTCACAACCTAGAATCGTTTTAAAGAATCTGTAAATGTTGTGACTTTTTTGGTACAAATGTGGGAAAAGCAAGTACCTTTAGAACAGGCAATATAGGAAACACTATAACACACGTAGTTCTCTTCACAATTTCTGAGATTCTTTGACCACACAATGGCCATGAGCTAGAAGTTAATTGTGTGATATTAGCTTTGCCCATGGCGTAAATGCTGATGTGATATTTGGTTGTGCAGCTGCTGGCTAAAGGCTATAATTATTCATCAGCCTGTCCTTTATCTGTCTCTTTAGAAAACCTGTACCACTGAACAGGTGAGTGTGTGTCTATGTATGTTTATTTATGTGTGTGTGTGTGGTGGGGGGGGATCTTGGTTGGATGGAGTGAACCCACAAATAAAGTATAAACATATTGGACATTTTTGACACCTTCTGTGGACATTTTTTGTATATCGGTTTATGAGGGTTGGAGTCAGATTTTGCAACACATTAAATTCTTGCATTCATAAATATGTAAATGGAAGGTCCTTTTAAATGTAGACAAGTGTGTGTGTGTGTGTGTGTGTGTTTGTGTGTGTGTGTGTGTGTGTGTGTGTGTGTGTGTGTGTGTGTGTGTGTGTGAGAGAGAGAGAGAGAGAGAGAGAGAGAGAGAGAGAGAGAGAGAGAGAGAGAGAGAGAGAGACAGAGAGACAGAGAGACAGAGAAATAGAGTTTAATTGTGATGTATAACCCAGACTGTTTTGGGTGCCCAGAGACTTCCATGTTATATTAATGGTCCATTGCACACACAAGCAAGCAAGCAAACACACACACACACACACACACACACACACACACACACACACAAACACACACACCAGCTTCATTTCCCTTTGGCACTTCCTACAGAGCAGCATGGGGGAGGCCCTGTCACCATGGTAACCTGGGCCGGTATAGCAGCACTACTGCGAGTGTGTTCATCTTTGTGTACAGACGTGGGTGTGTATTAGACCAGGGCCTACACAGTGTTTTTTTCTATGCCATTTTCTGCCAAAGATGGGGGAGCCGCATGTACATATAGTGCACATGCACTCACACAGATCTTGAAAATCAATATCCACTGTAACTGTTTAACCACATAATAGTATGTTTCAGCTCTCATACAGGAAAGGTCTCTACAACCCTGTCTAAGCAGAATAAAGCATTCTTGTATCTCTAGGTCAGTTGGGTCCATGTTATAGTTATACAAATCTAAAGTATCGAAATCTAATTTTATCTGGACAAAAAAAGCAAAAAAATACATATAACCTGGATTTTCATACTACATGAAGATACTATATCAACCTGTTTGTTAAAAAAAATGGCCATTATAGAACCTTCCTAGTATCCTTCATATTAAATAAATTTTTATTTGTATAGCACTTTTAACAATCGACATTGTCTCAAAGCAGATTTAGAGATAAATTGATTATAAAATGCAGAAAGAAAAGAATGTATAAGTTTGTTCCTTAAAATTGCAAGTGTACCTAATTAGCAAGCCAGTATAATCATGCCACATATTATCAGAAAAAAATTGTACTCATGATAACAGGTGGTTCCGCATTATTACAGCAACTCTCTATTTGGTGATTAAATGTGAATCATCTGCAGAAAGCTGGTAAGACGTTTACAGTAATTTGTTGGATATTGCATATGAACTAGGGTTATTTCAATTCAGTTTCATTGTATCATGATTTTAACAATAGCCATTGTCGCAAAGCAGCTCTATGTAAATAAATGGATTCAAAATACATTTATAGATCTATCTCTAATCATTTGGCCTTATAAGTTTATCTTTAATAAGTCATCCAGATGTAACATTCATGTTAGCATCTATTACACAAGCTTATGAGCTAAGGAGATGACCTAAGCTACCCCCGATTTTAGTCACTTATAAAACAGCATGTCACGTTTGTCAGAACGTATGTCAGAATGTCACGCCAACTTAACATAGGCACATAAATATATACACTATCATAGACAGCTCTTTTAGTTTAGTGTCACTGCATTGTGTGAAAGGAAAAAAAACATGCTAAAATCAAATATAATTGATGTTTATGTAAAAATCATACATTTCTACATTCAATGCAAGCCATGTTTATTGATTAATTTTTCATCACCCCTATACAACCGCATAAGTTTCACCACCATTTTTTATTAATAAGGTTTACACCAATGTACATGATGCAACGCTGTAGGCTAATATGTATTTGATACTATGTGCATTTCTACAGTCGGTTAGATTCCATTGTTTGCCATAGACAGCTCATATGCTACCTAGAGCCCCATATGATACATTGACTGAGGGCTAATGTGCTTTCCTCTACACCATGGATGTAAGGGATACAATAGAATCAATTCATGAATGGAATATACTAAATGACAGAAATAACAAAACATAAAATGTGTTTTAATACTTAGAATAGTTAACATAAAATAGTTGACACACTATTGTTTTTTAAGAACGGTACATCACCTAAGGTTGAGGATCCAGACTGGGATCACAAGAGTGGGCGGTGTTTTCTTTCAAGTGGGTGCAAACAAGTTGTTAGATATGAAGCTCGCAGGATAAATACAGAGTTAATTAACGTGTGGCGGGTGGCAGTCCTTAATAATTGCTGGTTCCTGGTTGCAGTGGCTTAAAATAGTTTGCTGGGTGGTTTATATTTTGAAAAACAGAACCAATTAAATTTGTTTTTAAATGTTGTGGGCAGTTTCTTGGACCACTTATATACTCTAATGATGTAGCTTAGTTCAAGGAACTACCAAAGACCAAATTCAGAGACCATGCTGAGAATACTGTTTTCTACATATGGCATTTGTTTTTCAGAGTTTACCAGGTTTTTAAAAGGCACAGATGTAAGCTTAACATTGAATAATAATAGCAGCAAAAAATGCTTTTTAACTATATGAGCTACTATTATAGTGTGAATACAACCAACAAATGCTGCAGAATTACAGTTTGGAAGGACCTACAAATTGACCTATCTATAGATAGGATAACAACTTGTTATGATAAAATATTAATTAAATGTAATTGCTTTGAAAAGCAGTTCAGCTGAATAAATCTCAAAGGGAAGCCTTCTCTGTTTCTGTTCCAGGATCATAAGGATACAGCTTCTGCTAGCACAGTCATGGCGCCAAAGACTGCTATGATGTGTTGATGTGTGCGGCATAACCTTTTTCTTTACTTTGTGCATGACTAAAGGAGGTAATGTTCCCTGTGTTGTCCCTGTATTAAAGCAAGAGGGAGACTTCTTATTTTGATACCGCTTGCTGGCGGGCAAATGTCATGCAGCAGGGGCGTGGAAACACACCGAAAGGAAGGAAGCATTTCAGCATGACACGGAAACCTTTCTTTAAAATGTCAAGTCAGTGTGAGGGGCTGAGCTACAGGTGCAGTCTGTATGTAGGTAAAGGAACACGATGTAATGGGAAACAGCAGTAAGATATGCTATTCAGTTAAATAGAGCAAAGCACACTGACACTCTACAGTTCAAAGATTTTGGCTAGTGTCCACACTAATAAAATGAATTAATCAAAACATTGTTGTAACAATACAAAAACCTATCAAACACAAGTCTAACACAAATGTCTGAACATTGCGTGACATTCCGTTTAAATAATTAATTTACTCATTTTATTGACCACAAATTTAAAGCTGATTGCAAGGCGGCTTTAAATAAATCTTGATGTAGATTCAGAACAAGTCAGTAACATTAGCTATAAAAAACTTGAGACAACATGAGGAGAGCAAACAGATTATAAAAGGAACCTGTCTTTTTTGTGGGTCACTGGATAGTGGGATTATACATATATACTCATCTACAATTGTACACTAAGTCAAACTTCACTGCATTGAAAAGATTTTCAGTGTGATCGTCCTGTGAATACAAACCCTGGGTGAATACAGGACAGATAAGACTTTTTATGATGAATTTATGATCGCTCTAATAAATTAGAGACATTAGTGTTGTTCCCATTTACATTCCTTGTGAATAATTAGAAATGGGTTCCAGTGATCCCAAATTTACCCAGAGAGACATGCTCACCTGGTTGTTTTTAAAAATACAAACATCGTATTTGTTTTTCATGTTCTTTATGACCTGATTGCGTGGGTGTATATGGTTCCATGATGAAATAGCACACACGTGGGCAAGATCCATTGTGGAGCGTTTGTAGACTCACCTGCCGAACAAAGCTGTTTGAAGTTGTGTCGGACGAGGTGCTGCCATCAGACCGCTTAAAACGGCTCTTCCTCTTTGCATATTTCCCCTGAAAGACACAATGTTAGACAGAAAGAGAAATGGTCAGAAATTAGCCTGCAACCCTCAAACACCCAGCTACATGCAAAAAAACACTGTCTGTACTCCATGTCCTCTCTTCATGTCCAGATATGATTACTTATGATTACTCATGTCTTCCAGGACACTGTGGGACCCTCTAATCTGATTGGCCTGAACTGTGGCCAATAACCTCCTGGCCCTTGATGAGGCCATGTGCAGCATTTGCAAATGCTAGACTCTGTCGCCATGGAGATCTGAGAAAGACTAATTGGATTTGGTGGCAATAAAAGACCTTTATGGAACAGATAGTACTGTAGCATCTCTTGCTCTCTCTCTCTCTCTCTCTCTCTCTCTCTCCTGACACACACACACACACAACAAAACAAATCACTTCATAATAGAACAATTACACCATTGTTCTTTCTCTTCCTTCTGACACACTCCCACACCTTCTGGCTCGCTTTTGCAGATCTTGAAATGAATGACATGTAGGATTCATCAAAAAGTGGCAAAAAAATACAAAATAACCCAGTGATTACTGAATTAGAATGGGAAAGCTCATTTAGTCATCTCCATTTAGTCATCTTGCTAGCAAATCACCCTTAAACCAGTACAGAACCTGTTAGGCTATAGAGGGAAAACAACCTCAAACAATCTCTTGTGACATTTTTTTGCCTCCTGAAGCAAATTCATCACCAAATGCTATGTTAATGAATTAACCCTCTGTTACCCATTTATATTGCTATATTTTATCCTTATCACTTTCCCTGCGTTTTCACAGAATTCATGATTATTTTCATTTAAAGCATTTCATTCACAGCAAAACCTGTGCCTATTTTTTAATTCAGTAGAAATCTGAATTCGTTATTATGGGTGGAGATGGATGCTGCATATACACATGGAGATCGGATGGGACAAAAGGCCAACCAAATGTCAAGTGAAGGAGGAGGGATTGTCATTATGGCAATGAGAGATTTCCTGTTGACAACACCCACTGAGTCTAATTGAATATCTGAAAAATGGGGAAGTGGAGTAATGAGCAACTTATTTTAAAAGTTACACAGTGAAACATTAAAACAAGACAAGATGCAAAGACAAAGAAGAAGAAAAAAAGAAAAGGAAAAAATAGAAGGAGACGAGAGAATAGAACAAAAATAGACAAAATTAGCAAAAAGGAAGAAAAAAGGAAATGAGATGACAAAAGAGAGGGGAAGAAAACATAATACGGGAGGTTAACCATTAAGAAAAAGAGGCAGAAGAAAAGCACAGGAGATTGGAGAATGAAGAAAAGAAAGGAGAGGACACAAAAAGAGAAAATGCAGGACAGGATCATTAGAGATGAGAGAATAGAAGGGAAGACATGAAGAGATGAGTAGGAAACAGACAGGAGGAAAGAAGAGAAGAGGCTAAAGAAATTGAGACAGGAAGCAAGGAGAGAGGAGGACATATAGAGAGGACAAAAATTGAAGAGATGGCATGACAGGAAAGGATAAAGCCTGTGCATAATTATTTTACAGAAAATTTGATTTTTTTTTTTTATCTTTGTAAAAATGTTCCAATTCCCAAACAGCAAATGACACAAAAAGGCTCAGACATTCTTCACAATACAAAAATATCAGCATGTGGTGTATAGATCTAAAACGGATGTAAAAGATGTAGGCAGAAAAAAAAACCCTCACGGTGTCCCATTTTCTAATCTTGTATATCATGTCTCATACAGATTTTCGAGCACTTGTGATTCTGTCCTTATAGTTGCAGTCATGGTTCTTCTGATGACCACAAGCCCATCAATGTTCCAATATTGGCAATCACACACCACAAACATTCCCCTAATCCAACTTACTTCACTACACGCTCAGTAATAGTCATACACGCATGCACAAGAGCACGTACACATTAACACAACCTGCTTTGTAGTTTCTACCACCTCCTCCTCAGATCTATGTATAGAAATGATTCAGATGGAGCACCTCTCGAAACACACACAGCATTATGTAACATTTGAGGCATAAACATGGATCTAACAATAAGGGACATCACTGAAATATGAGCTTATATACTGACAACAGGATAATCAGAGAACTATTAAGAGAAAAAGTCCTCAAAAGTATGACAAGAAGTTATCTTACATATTACCTGATGCTTGTTGCTTGAAACACGTGTTGCTTAATTTTCTTTTCTGCGAAAGTGTCATTTCTGGTATAACTCTGGTTGATTTTTAGTTTTTCTAGCCATGATAAATAAATGCACCTGTACTGACATGGGCGTGGTGGGAGGTATCGAATTAAAAAGATGCTAGTTGCTATCTATTGCCAAGATTACAATGGATAGCAAAGCTTAGCTGCAGTAACACAAACATGGGTAATGGAGTATATTATACAGAAAGCATTGCTATTAGGGCACATTTGTCTATTTATTAAGCAGTAGATTGCACTCACAATTAGTCAATGTAAGATCAACTCTTCGGAAGCTTTTCTTTTCCCTTGATGAACTACAAGGCCACATAGCATAAATAATCATCAAACAGGTTCACAACCAAGAAAATGGCCCATAGGTTGATCATCAAACAGATTCACAACCGAGAACATGGCCTTTAGGTTGATGAGAGCCATCATCTATATCTCACCTCCCTTGATCACACATTGCAAAAGATTTAATTACTAATCTGCTACTATCTAGAGGATTCCTGAACTCATTTTCAGAAGGCTTGTTACCTCATGCCATTTCCCAATGGCCCAGGAAACAACATTTTCAGCAAGGATTTTCTGTATGTTTTGCATAGAAGAGTTCAGGGCAGGTCTACAAACCCTTCTATCAACATTCAAGCTTTAACGAACAACCCCTATCTGTGTATCACATACATATGTTCGGGTAAATTGCCTAAAACAGGACATGTTTGCTGGTTATTTATAAAGTAATACTGCACAAATCATCAGCATACACTCATACACTCAACATTCCCTGACCTATTTTCTTAAGTCTCACCTTTCAGTATGTCTTGAGGTATCTACCCTGAATCTATTTCCATGTTCTAGAGAACTATCCCTGGCATCAGTGAGTGTACAGTGAGAAACCAACTTCAAGGCAGTACTTCTCCAAATGCAATGAGAGGAATAATATAGCATAGGGCTATTTTTTCATCTCTGAATCCCTTTTTTTTGTTAAAGCATTTATTCGTCTAACGCAACACAATGCACTGTTTTGCCATTTTTTTCACTCTGATTGTTTTTTAACATGTTCAGACACTTTGTTGTATGATCACCCTTTTGGCTTATCGTTCTTGTTTGTTGTCTTGTGCTTTGCTGTTTTTTTTGTACCCATTTCTGCTCTACAATTTGTAGATTTAGATTGTGTTTGTGTGGCTGTCTGCTTAGAAGTTATCTTCAATGCACATACCGTTATGAATCAAGATCGGCTGTTTGTCAGCTTTTTCTTAATAATACCGATTTATCCATCCAACAACCACAACTGTGAAATGTTGATTCATCCCAAATTACCCACAAATCCTTAGATAATGAGGAAGTTGAAAACAACTAACAAAATATCTACAAAGGGAATTTACTACCATAATCAAATGAGACGTAGATAAAAAAATATATATATTTTTATACACTTTTAGGTTATACACTTTAAAGTTTTTAGCCTGTACTATACCACAATATAGAGCAACACATAAAGCCTCTAATGCCTATTAGAAAGCCTATGCACGGATTCCATAAAACTTCAGCAATAACTATTAACATATTTTTACTTCTGTTCATGATGCATATTGTTTAAAATTCATCTGCATGCTTGACGTAGATTGCATTATAGAAATTGATTGACTGTAACATGTGGTGAGCAAAATGTTTGTGTTCATTTGTGTGGTTCATTTATGTTTATTCTATTTTGCCATTAGAGTAATAAGTATTCAGAGATTACCATATAAACACACTCTGCTCTGCCTGTACATGCTGAACAATCAAAGCACTGTTGTAGATGATGAGGTTATTTAAATAATAATAAAACAGGCATAGATAAATTAGGATTTTATGATTTGAATGAATCCCTGTGGCGGTATAAAAAATAATTAGGTATGGAGTAGTGTGTCTCACTGAGCTCATGTGAACTGAAATGATCAATTACTTGGAAGAATATCTTTTCCAAAGTTGTTCGAATAAAATGCTTCATGAACATTAAATCGTGACTCATTTATGCATTTGGATCTCGCCATTAACCTGATCCTAAAACTTATAAACAAGCTTTTTCTTCACTACAGCTATGCATTTTAAACTGAATGAAATGGCTTGCACGTGTATGCATTTCAGTGTTTGTCAATACTGCTAAATAAATTTTCAGTGAAAAAAATATTTGCCAGCCGTACATTCATTTCTTCCACAAAAATGTTGTTATACTTCAGCTGCTTTTGTTAGGGTTCACTACAGCAGATCCTTGGCCTCCATATTTGATTTGACACAGTTTTTAAAGCTGGATGCCCTTTTGATGAAATCCTTCCATTTTATCCCAGCTTAGGACTGGCACAGACAGTGCACAGGCTTGTGCAAGTCTCAGGAGTGGGGCTGGTTCCCTGCCCTGGAACTCAACCTAGCCTGTGTCAGTGAGAGCATGGGTTCCTTAGCTGCAAGACCACCAGGAAAGATAATACCATTAAAATACTGATGTAAAATGTAAGAGGAAACATTTACAGCATTTGGTCAATGCCTTTATCCAGACTTACACTTAACTGACTTTACACACTGGGCAATTGATGGTTAAGGGCTTTACTCAAGGACCCAGCAGGGGCAGCTTGGTGGGGGTGGGATTTGAACTCACAACCTTCTGACTCAAAGTCTGACATTTTAACCATTAGTCAACCCTTTCCTCTTTGAATACAAAAGTTAGAATACAAGTTATAACATTTGTTTGCTATGTTGTATTCCATATACACCTCCTCCCAAAGTTACAATCTTGCAGGGATGGAAACCACGTGTTTAGGCAACAGTTCAGTATTCTATAAATTCCACAATGCGACATTTTAATTTACAAGGTGACAATTCAGTATTTGATAAAACCTCTGAATTCATTATCCTACAATAGGATGTGACATGATATGATTCAGTGTAGTCACATCCAATCAATAAGTGACCAGGCTTCTTAGACTTTCCAGATTAATGAACTTGCTAGCATATTACATTATTAATATCAGTCGCATGCCCTTTTTGTTTTAGAACAATTGATTTGTAATCAATCCTTATTAGTAATGATCAATACACTAATCAATATCATATGACTGATCTAAGGACATGAAAATATTAAAGAAATAAATATTGGTGAGCTTGTATGCCTTTCAAATACAGACTTTGGCTTATATTGTAAAGCTTTCAGACAATAAATTAATATTTTATTATGAGGTGATTCTGATGCTTGCCTATGTCAGAAAGTTCAGAAAGTCAGATTTGGGATGGCAGGTAAATATACCAGCTCATTTCCTGGTTTTAACATGCCTAAGGAAGTGTGTGTGTGTGAGTGTGTGTGTGTGTATGTGTGTGTGTGAGTGTGTGTATACACAACTACGCTTTCCGGTGCACGTGGGCGTGGTTATAATAAAGACCGAATAATGAATGACATCATTCCTCTGTCTAGAAACGCGACCAGAATCTCTATCTAATTCTCTAAATGAATTGTATTCCTTTTATTTAATGACTTGAAAAGGACTAAAGAAAAGTACAAGGTATTTAGAAGTAATGATAAGTATTTACATGGCTGAGATTTGTGAGGTTTAGAATATAAACCTGAATATAGATTAATACATTCAAAAGCAACAAAAAACAACCATCAAAAAAAAAAAAAAAAAAAAACATCATGGAAAAATATATGTAGTTATACCTATACTATAGATAGCACAGATATAAAGAAATAAAAAATAACCACATTGGTATACAGTATATAACGGTGTTATGCAACAGGAAGCCGAAAAGAAATGAAATAAAAATTAAAAAAAGGGGGATTTGAGATATTACAAGCCCTTTTTGGAGCTTGGTGATGATTCATTACTAACACTCCCAATTCGTTTATTATTATTAATACTGGATATGCAAACATACAACGGAGTTGATATTCTGCTGAAGATTAAAAAAAAAAGAACCCACACACACCCCAGGAGATGGTGACTGGTGAATCTTCTTGTCTATAATAAATTCCTATAATAAAGTAACGTGAATCTCGGATTTAAAGCCCATTTCCGCACGTGCACACCGAAGTGTTTGTGTGCACGCAGCAGGTGTGAGGTGTGTGTGTGTGTGTGTGTGTGTGTGTGTGTGTGTGTGTGTGTGTTTTCTCTCGCCGTTTTTCCCCGCTTGCTTCTTACCTGCGCGTGCGAGCCGTGGTGGTCGAACATGTCCATCTGGATTTCCTGTGTCGAGGTGGAAGGCGTCCTGGACATCCCTTTCTGTACCATTGATTTCCAGCCTCAGCAACCGTGTGTTCTCTGACGTTTTGCTTTTCAGTGCGCTACGTTGTCTTGTCTCTGTGCGTGCTCATTGTCAAAACCATTTTGTTTCACGTTCGCTTTTTTTTTTTTTTTCCACGCAGATATCAGGGACCGTACAGCGCTCCTCTTGCGCGCGCGCTGTCGGTGCGCTCTCTCTCTGTCACACACACACACACACACATACACACACACACACACCGAGCTCGAGCCTGCCGTCGTTACGATGACTGGCCACGCCTCGTCTTTTCTCCTCCCAGCCAGGATACAGCACCCCTGGAGCACAGAGGGTTAAGGGCCTTGCTCAAGGGACCAAGAGTGGCAGTTTGATGATACTAAGGCTTGAACCCCCCAACCTACCAATCAATACCCCAGAACCTTAACCAATGAGCCACTTCTTTCCTACTCCCTAAGGTCCATGTCCTATATCAGGATGGAGGCTGTTGGTCCCCAAGCATCAGCTCATCTTTCTCCATTCTTGGTAATACAATATTGTTTGGAACATCCCTGTTCTGACAGGAGTAAAAACCTGGTGTGGTCTTCTATCATTGCAGGACATCCACCCTAAGAATGGTGTTCTGCAAGGCTTTTCTGCTCACCGTGGTTGTAAAGAGCGATTATTGTCTATACAACTGTCTATACAACTGATTCTATAACCTTCCTAAGCTCTTCTCCTCTGATCTCATCTGAACCTCTATAGATCACAGGTGCCCACAGATGGGATATAATCAAGTGCAAATACTTTGTTACTGTACTTAAGTAGATTTTTCTGGTATCAGTACTTCGCTTCACTGTTTTTGACTTTCACGCATTCATTTTATTTCACACAAATATCTGTATTTTCGAATTTCTTATATTTTTGAAAATTACTTTTTTTTTTATAGTTTTAATCTATTGGTTGACATGATCAATATTTTTTAGTTTTCAGCCCATTAAGCTATTTCTTGTGGCTTTTTCAACCTGCTACTGTTCCTGGCTATCACGCACCACAGATGTAGGCTAGCCTATGAAGCTAACAACTATCAAGGCAGAAGGCAACAAGGATTATGGCTAACGTGTATGTAAACATGACTGATAACAGATTAATTCCTGATCACCTGATCATCATCATTAGCTTTGCTCTGCTTATCTTCTATATGGTGGTTGTTCAGCCTGGATACATTCATTAGGTAACAAAATTTCGTTTTGTATTAATATATTAATACGATGTGAGGTTTAGTGTCAAGTTACCAACTTGACATTAAAACAGGTAGTAGTAATGGCTACTTTTTATTTAAGTACATGTCAAAGTCCAGACTTCTTTACTTTAACCTAAATGAAAAAGTGTACACAGTACTTCAGCTTTTACAAGAGTCTTTTTAACATGAGTATCTATACTTCTACTTGAGTGAAGGATGTGTGTACTTTTGCCATCTCTGTAAGGTGTCCATTATTTTATCTATGAAGGGACAAAGCTCAAACTAAATTGATGCCTTTAATAATTGTATTTTTTTTAAAGTTCCAGTTTAGTTAGACTTACAGTACAATTAGAAACAATCCAATTTATTGTACAAAATTGTTTAATGGCTAATACAGTCAATCAGTGACCTCTAATGAGAGACATAAAGCTGGTCCTTGTTTTTTCCAAATGTTTTTTATTTTTTATTTGATTTTCTCTAAAATATGTGGCATGGCCAAATCAAACGTTACCAAGAGACCAGTTTGTGCATTTTTGCTATAGACCAGTGATGTGCAGTGAGATGAAGAGCGGGTGAGGCAATGGACACATATTTACGCATATATGAACCCCATCGAGATACATTTATAAAATTCTTAATAACTTGATTTGATTGGGCAATCCTATGTAGGTATTATACAATCAGTACTTAGACTAACCCAGCCATTAAGGTTGCACAAGCTAGTGCACTCTTAGTGCTGGTCCCAAGCCCGGATAAATGTGGAGGGTTGGGTTGGGAAGGGCATCCAGCATAAAAGATGTCCCAAATCAAATATGTGGATCACGTATCAGAAATTTATACCGAGCAGTCGAGGCCCGGGTTAACAATGACTGCCACAGGTATCGTTAGCTAACAGGGTACCGGTGGAAATTAGGCTACTGTTGACTGAAGGAGGAGAAGGGGAGGAGGAAGACATCTACAGAGACGGTAGGGAAAGGAGAAGTGTAGGAGAGTGGAGGTTCGGGTTGGTACTTTAAATGTTGGTACTATGACTAGTAAAGGGAGAGAGTTAGCTGATATTATGGAGAGGAGAAAGGTAGATATTTTGTATGTTTAGGAGACAAAGTGGAAAGGGAATACTAGTTGAACTAGATGAACACTAAGGAAGAAGAAAAGGATTTGGTCAGGCAGGGGGACCGAGCTGGGAAGGATGTGCTGCAAGTTGTGTTGACTAGTGAGGAGAGTGTGTTGAGAAGATGGAGGGAGAATTTTAAGCAGCTGATGTGAGAGAGAGAGAAGGTGTGGAGATAGTGAAGCAGGAGGTGGATAGGATTAGTAAAGAGGAAGTGAAGAGTGGAAAGTCAGTAGGACCAGATGACAAACCCGTGGAAGCATGAAGATGTTTAAGAGAGATGGCAGTGGAGTTTTTAACCAGGTTGTTCATTGTTGATTTTGGAAGGTGAGAGGATGCATGAGGAATGAAGAAGGAGTGTGCTGGTACCGATCTTTAGGAAAAAAGGAGATGTGCAGACCTCCAGTGGGAATAAAGATGATCAGTCACACCATGAAATTATGGGAAAGAGTAGGCAAAATGACAGAAATAGCAGTCTTCTGCCTCTTATCTCCACAACCTCAACTACAACTGCTCCTGTTGTTTGTTTATAAAATATAAAAATTGCAGCCTAATTTTCCCATCCCTGACCAGACAATTACTAAGTATGAATGAATAAATAAACACTGCAATACTGATACCAAACATATACTTTCGCTGTTGCCTATGAATCCCATTCACATGACTTTATTGTAAGTATTTGCAATAATAACTAACACAACAGCTAAAAACAACTGAATACAGCATGTTGGATGATTTGAAATCAAAATTCTAACATATTTCCTATACGTCTCTCTTCCATAAGGCATCACACCAACTTCTGCACATAGCGTTAGCATGCTGCCAAATTTAAACTCGCTTTCCCATGATGCTTTGCGGCAAGTATACCATTGATAAGTTTAGGGGGGGGGGTAATTTTTTATCATTAATAATGTGTTAACGAAATTATTTTGACGTTATTCAGAAAAAAAATATATATCATTTTACTAGTACAATCTTATAAGTACGTCTGTTTATAAAAGATCTGAAAGCAGTTTATTTTAAAGCCTCGCGGAATGGTACAACCCAAGTCGCTGTTGACAGTGTTGCGTTTCTCTTGCAGCCATGAGGTGAGACTGATGTATTATATTATTGGTTTGATATTAAATCACAAGAATCAGTGTGTTAGGAGTTTAAATATGTCGAGATTTTAGGATTGGCCTCTTAAATATGTCGTATGCAGTATATTAACAGCTTTACAGGACCCTGCAGTGAACCGACTACACTATCGCCATTTTGTCTGAAAGTTGTGATTCCGAGCTTGAGCTCAAATAAACAACACAGAAATAACAGTAAGATATTTGGAGATAAAACCAGACATGAACGCTGTGTATTATATTTGTAATACAGGATGTAGAGTTGTCTGAGATTATTTCTTAAAGAAAATGGGTCTGAATACCTTTTTGTGATGTCTAATAAAGTTAAAAATGATTATGAAGATTTAATGTTTTATATTAAACACTTCAGACTCTTAAATACTCAATCATTCAGACTATAGGGTTTAAATAAAGTTCTGATATTTTGTCTTTTTAATCACTTTCAGTTTCACATTTAACTTCAGCCTGAGCTGATTAAAGTGCTGCACAGCTGTCAGGAAAAAACACACATTAACATTAGTACTTATATATAAAATAACATACAACAAAATACACTTTAAAGTTTACAATATATTTTACTATATGAACATCCACCAGACACAACATTAACATAATGACCAGTGAATAACATTCTCTTCACCTGTTATTAAATAGAGAATGTTAGACAGCAAGTGAAAATTTTGTCCTCAAAATTAATTTGTTAGAAGCAGAATAAAAGGGCAAATTGTGATGGCCAACAGTTGAGATACTGTAGCTAAAGAAATTGCTGAAGAAGTTAAAGGTGTTAATGTTTAACAGGTCAGGACGGTTTTGGCAGCAAATGGTGGACCAACAAAATATTAGGCAGGTTGTCATGAAGTTATTCCTGCTCGGTGTGTGTGTGTATGTGTGTGTGTGTGTGTATATATATATATATATATATATGACCACAGAACATCTGTGCTTAGTTCTTTAAGATGCTTGCAACAACCTCCCTGCTTAGTTCCTTTAAAGTGTGTGCAAATATACATTGACGAATTGATGCTGTTAAGCACAAAAACGTGTATGTGTGTATGTGTGTGTATGTGTATATATATATATATATATATATATATATATATATATATGACCACAGAACATCTGTGCTTAGTTCTTGAAGATGTTTGCAACAACCTCCCTGCATAGTTCCTTTAAAAACTGTGTGCAAATATACATTGACGGATTGATGCTGTTAAGCACAAAAACGTATGTGTGTGTATGTGTATATATATATATATATATTTGAGCTGCTGCCATAGATTTTTTATTAATCGCGTATTCTAACGATTATTCCATCGATTAATCGGGTAATCAGAAGAAGTACTTTATCTTTATTAAAGAGAGAAAATAAAACCAGTTTCTTAAAATGAACGAGTAATTTGTTGTTGTTGTTGTTGTTTTTTTAAAGAAAAATGTACATTTTTACATTTTTAAGACTCTCAGTGAAATCCAAACGCATTTACTGCGTTTAATCAAATACAGTGCTTTTAAAAAATCCCTCCCCAGTGGCTGCATAGAGGAAGGTATGGGAAACTAATGGTTTTATAAAACTCAATTATTCTCGCTCATGAATTTATTTATTAAATCCCACATAGTATCGCGATGTGGTTTTCTTGTTTCCTGAAAAGCTGCTTGAAATTTTCCACGGATTAATTCTGTGTTTATCACCAGCTTTTAAATCTGTGGAGGGATTTTTCAATGCACTGTATATTAATAAACATATAAAAATGAATTTAAATTGCTTGTTTAACGCACTGTATTCTGTTTTCTTTATGTTTTAGTTTGAAATAATCCCAAACTTCTTGTCGTTTACTTTGGCCTGAATCTTCTCCTCGCCCCACACTGTTTTCTCCGTGTTTCTCCATTTTTTATTCTGCAGCATGTGTTTATCTATCCAGAGCGCTCCAGAGTTAAGCGGGTGGTGCGTAAGTAATAGTGGTCCGTGGGAAATTATGTCTCAACAGACAAATTAGTACTGCTGGCATTTTAAGAACCTTAAGGAAGCCAGAAACCAGAAGTAGATCTAAGTGGGTACACTGTATGTTTAGGTTATTATTTGGCATATGCCCATACTGCCAAATCTTAACCATCTGGCAAACATCGCCACGTTTTGGGGTTAAATATTGTTGCGGAGCGTGTGCCAGTTTTGACAAAGACCCCTGGACCTGTCATGTCTGTTCTGCCAAACTCATGGGTCCAAATCTGCCTCAGATTTATAAACATTTCATAGTTTTTTAACCTTTGAGGTATTTTGAAGTGTGCTTGTTTTCTTTCCTCAATGACTTGTAAATCTGAATTGTGCAGATCCATAACCATTAGCCTCATGGTGCTGCAGCTAACAATATTTCCTTCTGCAGTTCTGTAGAATTTTGAAGAAATCCTTTACAAATCTCTTTTCAAATGAATAAAACGTGTTATGGTTCTCATATTTCTTCCTCCAGTATGCTCAGGCTTCAGAAGAGGTTGGCATCTAATGTCTTGCACTGTGGCAAAAAGAAAGTGTGGTTGGACCCAAATGAGAGCAATGAAATTGCTAATGCCAACTCCAGTAAGAAATTTGGCTATTCTAAATCAATTCTCTATTAATATTAGACAAATTTTTTTAGCACATCCATCTGCTGCAGGTTGTTAGATCTTCAAGTCTGTTTTTTTTTTTTTTTTTTTATTTCAGGGCAGCAGATTCGCAAACTGGTGAAGGACGGTCTGATCATTAAAAAGCCTGTGACGGTTCACTCTCATGCTCGCTGTCGTAAGAACACCCTGGCTAGAAGGAAGGGCCGCCACACAGGCATTGGTAAGCTAAAATGACTTCTGTACATTTGTCTCCTGTCCTTATTGATAATCATGATCAAAATAGAAAAATGATAGCAGTATATTGCATACTATATAAATGCAAAATTCATAATATAAAAATACAAAGCTTTATCCGATCAGCCTGAGTAATAAGAAATAACGTTTGTAATATTGAAATAATCTAGCTTTCTCTTAAAGCTCATCACTGCTAACTATAGAGCACAATGCTCCATCTAGTGGTCACAGGTAGCAGGTTCAGGTGACGCGTTTTAAAACCAGTACTGTTAGGAACTCAAAGCATATCACAGCATGGGTCATGTGCAGAGATATTTAACAACCTCAGATACACCTGGCCTTTTTCTAAAAAAACAAAAAACAAAAAAGAAAGAAAAATAAAAGGGATTATTACTTTCAACATGTAGAAATTGTTTGATGTTGCATTTTAAGAAGTGTTTAATCTGTCACTGTGTCTGAAAATGCATGTATATATGTATGGAAAAATGTCTAAGCTGATGTGTAATAAAAAGGTAAGAGGAAGGGCACAGCAAACGCTCGGATGCCAGAGAAGCTATGCTGGATGAGGAGGATGCGAATTCTGCGCAGGCTGCTCACACGCTACAGAGAGGGCAAGAAGATCGACAGACACATGTGAGTTTTATTTTTGCTGATTTTTACAGAGTGGTTAGAGAATTGTAATTCAAATCTCGATTCATACAACCAAGGATTATGACATTTCCATGGTTATTGTAATAAAGATCAAATCTAGCTGACATGCTGCTGTAAAGTGCAAGAAAGAATCAACTTTATATTATGACGTTTATTATTAATATATCATTGATGATTTTAATGTCATCAAAGAAATATATTATTTAGTATATGATTGGATATACATACCGATCGTGTTAATTTTCATACGAAAGGCTGAACAAAATTATAAAAAAATACATTTCAAAAATCTGAAATAAGCTTCTTTTTTTTAGTTTTTTTTTTACATTCCTATTTGAGTAGAAATTATTTTCATTATAATTATTATTCAGGGGTTTGTTTTTTAGGCTCCTAGACAATTATTTGAATATAATACCCTTTCCCACAAAATAATTTTACTTTATTATTCGAATTTGCATTTACAAGGAATTTGTTTTGTTAACAGAAGCTTCCTGGCACATGGGGGAAAATAATAATAATAAAAAAAGAATGTTGTTTTACATTGTACAAGAAAATAGCGTATTGATGCACATAAAAGTTCAGATTTAGGTTATTAAAAGTTGCATTGCACGTATGTTTTATATTATTGCTGTTAAGTGTGTATTAAATAATGTAAAAATCTATATTTTTGGTTATTTTCTAGTGTCTGAAAAACATTATTGTTATGTGGTACCTTGTTCTTGCCGCTAGATGGCAGACAAAACAAAAAATAATTTCAGTGTGAATCAGTGTGAATCAGAATCAGTGTGTCGGAGAAAATTGCTGATAATAGTATTAGAAAATGTTCTTCTAAAAGCAGAGTGTAAAAACAGATTATCTTTTGTTGCCATTTGTTACCTGCTATCTGATGTTCTAAAGAGTAGATCAATTAAGTGTACAGAGTAGTTACTTGTCTACAGATGTGTCCAAATATTCTTTACTATTCTATAATAATATTTTTTTATCGATTTATTGATTTTTTTTTTTTTTTAGCAAGCTACTTGTAGTGACATTTATTTTGTGGTGGAAAAATGGGCAGTGAATAGAAACCTGCTTTTCTTTAGACTTTTGTACAGCATTATGAAATCTCCTCCTGAGGAAAAGGTCATGCAACAGCTGTATCGCTCATATGAAAAGTTAATTGCCCCAAACTTAAACTTTAACTGGTTGTGACTACTTTAACAACAGCAACTTCAAACAAACAGTCATTTTCATAACTGTGGAGGAATTTAAGCCTGCTCTTTTTTGTTTCAGCTAAAAAAAATTGTATTTTGTGTTGAGAATGTTTAACGTCACATTTTTGTTTGGAAATCCGAAACTGTGCAGTATATCAGGAGGTATGACTAATATGCACACATAGATATAATCAAGAAAGTTCACATACCTTTTTTTGCCATTGTGTAAAAGCTACAGAACCAGTATTTGATGCGCTGAAAGCAAGAGCACACTTTCAAGGTTAATTTTAAGGTTAATATTCCTTGATGTAAATATTCCATGTCCTTTGCTCCAAGTTTTTTATTCTGGAAACATCCTGATTCCACTGTTCTAAACTTTTGAAATACTATGTAGGCTTTTTAATATTTGGGAGGTGATAGCGCAGTGGTTAAGGCGTTGGACTCTGGTTCGGAAGGTTACACGTTCTGATCCCAGCACCACCAAGCTGCCACTTCTGGGCCCTTGAGAAAGGCCCTTAACCCTAAACTGCTCAGTTGTAAGTCACTCTTGATAAGGGCGTCTACCAATTGCCATAAATGTAATTGTAAATGTAACTGTACCCTCTCAGGTACCACATCCTGTATCTGAAGGTAAAGGGAAACGTGTTCAAGAACAAACGGATCTTAATGGAGCATATTCACAAGCTTAAAGCCGACCTCGCTCGCAAGAAACTCCTGGCGTAAGTGTCAATTATAACCACTTCCTATGGCTGTGTCTTGTCTATTTAGCCAAATGTGCATGGACACACACACACATTTATTTGTTTATTTATTTATAAATGCTAGCTATTTTTTGTCCAGCTACCAGTCAGTATACATTAATAGTGTGAATGAGCCCATTTGAGACACATAACTGAATTGGGTAAGAAAGCCCAGAGGTCAACCCTGAAGCCTAATTCCATTCTTTTTTTCTGTAGTCATCAGGCCGAAGCTCGTCGTTCAAAGACAAAAGAGGCCCGTAAACGCAGAGAAGAAAGACTGCAGGCCAAGAAGGAGGAGATCATCAAGAATCTTTCCGAAGAAGATGAGACCAAAGCCAAAAAATAAATTTGCCTTTTGTTTCCTTCTACATGTATTTCTCTGTTATACAAAATAAATTGGTTCAAATAAACATTAATCTTTACATCCTGCTGTTTGGTCATCATTTGAAATAAATAATTGTATAATTCAGCAACAATACTGTGATGGGCTGTGGCATTCAAGGGATAATTCATTGGTGTTAACATGCCTAACATCTGCCAAGAGAACATTCCTCACACTGTTACGCCGCCTCCACCAGCCTGAACTGTTGTCGTAAGGCAGGTTGGGTAGATGGATTCATGTTGTTGACACCAGCTTTTGACCCTACTGTTTTTCATCTCAGAAGAAAGTAAGATTCAGGTTTTTCCAGTCTTTAGTTTTTGACCTCGTTGTAAGCAGTATTTAAGATAATTGAGAGGGTCATGACAGTTTTATGAATATAAAGAGGCTGTGTCTCTTTCGGTTTTTATGTATCTATTTCTTTAATTCTTTATTAAATCATATTAATCAAAAACTTGCTCAACGAGCTTTTTTTGAATTTACATGTGTAGGAAACAGATTTACTTTTTGTTTAACAAACTATTGTTCTTTATATAGATTCTAATCATTAATATTTTTATTATTAATAATAATAATAACAATAATAATATTCGTCCCTTCAGCTGTTTGCACTTTGTTAGCAAGTTGCTCTATGCTACCATCTTTTTCACTGTGAACTTTGGACAAATAAAAGTGGGCACTCTAAAGCAAATTTCCATGTTATTTATTTTTTAGTAATTTCTTTATTCAATTCCTACTGCTAATACAGCTACCCGAACAGACACATCAATAATGGTAATAAGAGACCATTTAACAAAAAAACAACACACTTTAAAATAAGGCAATGCAGATCAGAGATCCACAATAAAGCCAGATTAACAATTTGTCATTAAAGATTTTTTTGTTCTATACTCCAAGTGACATCAGCGTGAATGATGTCATAAAAAATGTAAGATAAAATATAAATTTTCAGACCAAATTAACAGATTTTTAAAAATACCAAAAGACTAGGTTTTCTAAGTAGGTTTCCTTATTAAACTAAAATCACCTGGCAAATTAACTAACAAACCTGTCTGAGCTTGATACCTGTTATTTCAACATATTTTAGAAAATAACAAAAACAAATGCTTTCTTTAAAAAAAACTGAAACCTTAATGTTTATTTTACTGACACCCTACTAAAATGTTACTTACATAATAATTTGGAGAACACAATGTAAATACAACCTCTTTTAATAATAATTTGGTGAAGGATTCATTGAGGAAAACACAAAATTGGTATTTCAAGCATAAAATATTTCTTTGTAAATAATTATTCTATCTATTTATTTTTGATGAATGATACTTTGAATTGCCAATAAAAACCTGACAATTTTTAAATGATTCCAAATTTGTTAATGTATTGTAAAGGCACATTTGAAATCTGATCTCTGCTCTATAGAGATTACACACACTGTATTGCCAAAAGTAATGGTAATAAGAGACCATTTAATAAAGACACAACAAACTTTATAATAAGGCAATGCATATCAGAGATCCACAATAAAGCCAGATTAAAAATTTTGTTTTTTTATTATTAAAGATTTCTTTTCTTTTTTTCTAAAAAATGTAAGATAATTCTGAATTTATTGCAAATTGTTTTTTGACAGCTCTGTTTTATATCCCTTTTTGTTACATTTCTTCCGTAGCAACCAATTCAGAAACAATGAACAGCAAGAACAAACACTTCAGTCCAAGAAAAAAAAAAATCCAGAACCCACCTATTAAAAAATCTGATAAAAACTAATTTATTACCAATTTACCAAAGACTTTTTACTTTGGCTTCAATTTATGAGGTTATGAGGATTATAAATCCCTGTTGCATAAATAGTTATAATATGTAAACATAAAGGTATTTACTTTTGGAAAGTACATCTGGTTACCCACGTCACTTATTACCTTTGGTGATAGGTTAGGTCAATATAATTTTACACATATCTAAGGAAAATATGTATTGTTTTATAGTCTCCACTTTTGCAGCTCATAAAAATAATTAATAAATCATCCTTTTAAATAAATCATAATAATAAATCACTCTATTTCTAGAGACTACCAGCACTACTTGTCTTTTGAGTTATTGTTAGTTATACATCTTCCAGCGACTTTGCATCATTTTCCAATTAATTTTATTTCGATGTGTGAACCGCCACAACCTGACCTGCAAGATGTCCTACATTACACATTTGTCACACAATTGGCTGATTGTATAATTGCACGTGTACATGTGTTCCTAATAAAGTTAATACCGATCATTAATACGTAAACAGCATGATGAATGATAGAAGTAGTCTGAGACATAAGGAATATAACAATAGTTGAAATAAAATATATTGTAAAAACAACCAGAATAAGAAAAAAAGCCTGATTTTACAGTCCATTGAAATACCTTATGTGAGAGCAATGTTTATTAGAAATGATTGAAAGTTTAGAAATAGTCATAGTCTTGTTTATTATAAAAAATATTAATAGACAGAAATCCATTCTTAATGTTGTAATTTTGTTAGAGCTCGAAACTGCAGATTGTTAATGGAATGTCGGCAGAGGGTAACAACGGCCCATTTTCAGTTACCTTCCATCACTCTTGTGCACCAGTGGCACATTGTTATTAAATCAGAACAGGCAATTATACTAGCATGGCTGAACGTTCAGTGTAGCAATACAAATGGGCCTCCTTTGGGCAACTCCAGTATCTGGTTTGTTTGATTGGGTTCTCAAAATATCCAGAAAGAAAGAGCTTTTTTTTTTCTTCAGATACTTACCAATCTATGGTTGTTCTTAGAAATAAAAGCTTTCCGATGGGTGAAACGTCTAGGAAAGTTTTTAGAAACATTTTAGAACAGCAGAAACTGGTGTTAACCAGGATGAAAAAAGTGTCAAGGTCATTTTTTCTTTTTCAACATAGTCAGTATGTTTAAACCTTTTATTTTTATCTCCAACAATTATATTACAATGTGAATGTTATTACATGTAAAATAACTGACAATGTAAACTGCTTTATTGATATTTTGGATCAAACACAACATATGTTGTTCCAAATAATTATGTAGAATGCGATTGGTAAACTCAAAACTCCAAATCTGTCATATACGGTGCTTGGATAGAACATTTTTCATACAAATAACACAATTTAAAACAAAATAATTATTCACATTTCAAGTTACATTTTTTGAGACGATTTTAACAACTCTTTTGAAGTAGGTTTCCTTATTAAACTAAAATCACCTGGCAAATTAACTAACAAACCTGTCTGAGCTTGATACCCGTTATTTCAACATATATGAGAAAAAAACAAAAACAAATGCTTTCTTTGAAAAACTGAAACCTTAATGTTTATTTTACTGAAATCCTACTAAAATGTTACTTACATAATAATTTGGAGAACACAATGTAAATACAACCTCATTTCTTTCATTTTAGAGATCCTCAGCTAGCAGCTTTAATAAACAGTTCCTCAAAAATGTAAGCCTGATCTTCAGTGGTGAGGAAGATGTTGGCTATCTAGGCAGTGTTTTAATAAAACAGCCATATATGCAGCTGGCCAATAAGTAGGAAAGTCAATTTCCAAATTTCCAAAATAAGAAAGACACTTGACAAAGAACTTGGAATATTGTGGAGGATTGAAGGATTCATTGAGGAAAACACAAAATTGGTATTTCAAGCATAAAATATTTCTTTGTAAATAACTATTCTATCAATTTACTTTAAATTGCCATTAAAATCTTTTTAGTGATTCCAAATTTTTTAATGTACTGTAAAGGCACATTTTAAATCTGATATCTGCTCTACAAAGATTACACACACTCTATTGCCAAAAGTATTGGGTCACCTGACCTTTCCTGGTATATGTGGTTCTCTGTTACCACAAAGCTGGAGGCTCTTTAGATGCACTAACATAAAATTTAGCATTTACTTGAACTTGGAAACCCAAACCTGTTCCAGCATGGCAATGCCTCTGTGTACAAAGTGAGCTCCTAAAGATCTGGTTTACATGCTTTGAAGAGGAAGATCTTGAGTGGCCTGCTATAGAGCTTTGATCTCATCCATACTGAACACCTTTGGGATGAATTGGAACGCTGAGTGCATCCCAGACCTGATCACCTACATAAGTTCCTGCCTTTTGTAACACCTTTGTGGCTGACGAACACAAATATCCAAAATCACACTCCAAAATCTAGTGAAAAATCTTCCCAGAAGAGTGGAGGGAATTATAAGAGCAAATTTGGATTAATATTAAGAAATGCAATGCTCACATACTGTACTTATGACCAGTTGATCCAATACTTTTGGCAATATAGTGTAGTTAAAGTAACATAGTTAGATAAGCCATTGTTCACCATCTTTTTAACAAGATTGTATAACCATGATTAATTTTTTTAAAATGATCCCAAATGGACCCCTTTCATTAGCCTTTCATTACTAGTAAGATACAGAATACGCCTCTCTATAGTATGTTCAAACATAACAGCAAAAAAAAAAAGTCCAGTTTTTAAGCTGTACACACAAATGCACATTTTCTGTGAGATTAGGTTCAGTAAATTATACCTAAAAGTACAATTGAATAAAGAAAAAGAAAGAAAAATACATATCTAAAGGGATATTGCTATTCAGGCTTTCATTACAGTAGTAGACATTTTTGTAAGGCAACAAGTGGTGTTACATTCATTTTGTAGTAATATTGACCTTCATAAATGCAGATCTAAAACAACTCTCAGAAAATTTGCGATAAGTAGCATAAAATAATCTTCAGTGTATTTCATATTTATCATTGCATTTTGTACAATGTTACTCTAAAAAGTACAGTCACTCTTCATACCGTATTGCATGTATATAGTAGGTCTCCTTCAGTCTAAAAAATTCAGACAGATTTTTTTTTATGAAGTTAGAACTTTTCCAATCCTGCTGCGGAAAGGAAAGCACATAGAAATAAAGGAAAGAAAATAAATAAGCCAAACGATTTCATTATTCATTAAATAATATATTTTTTGTGTCCCACAGAAAAAGATCCAAACTAGAAAAGCATCTAAAAACCCTTAAACATATAAATAATCCATTAAAAAAACTATTTCTAAACTGCAAAAATTTACCTTTCGACCGGCAGCTGGAAAGTCACAACCTCTGTTGCATACTACTTTGAATTCTGCAATGGCATTTCCATTGTTCTACAGTGTGATCTTCATTAAGAGGTATAGAAACCTAGTATTGTTCACAATGCGTTTGAAATAAACAAAGCCATATATCCCTGATTTGTTAATCTGTTCAGATTTGCTATAAACCAAGAAGTCCTTGCTCCAGCATTTGTTAACTATGTAAAGGGTCTGTTCTCTGCACCAACTGCACCAACATTACTTTTTCTTTTTCTTCTTCTTCTTATCATTATTAGTGCAATTTTATTTTATTTTTTTGTAAAAGTGGTACTGTTAACCTGAAAAATAATTTAAGTTTATGAGACAACTGAAGCATAGACTATTTCGGGAAGTTCACAAAGTTTATTTTGTGCACTCCCCTAGGTGCAGATGGATCACACCTTTGTTATGGAGATTCAACAAAGCCTCAAACTCAGCTGGCATGGTGTGCACTCTGTTGTTTGCAGGTCGGTTATCATAATAGTGATTAGTGAGCTGCTGGCCAGTGTACGGGTGTGTTCCAAAGGGCCAGAAGCCATACAGATGGACGTTGTTGCAGAGCTCCAGTGCCAAGCTGGCCATCATGATACCAGTGCTGAGTCGATATGAGTGAATTCCCTGGCCTCGCCAAAAGGCTGCCAAGTTGGTCAGGTACTCCGGGTTTGCGAAGACGGGTTGCGGGCCAGGAGTTCTAAAATCCTCTATTGAGTAGAGCGCACGCAGGGACACAGCTGTGTTCTGCCGATATGAAAAGGCAGGCAGCATGAGCAGAGCATCCCCATAGATCTGAACATCTTCCACAAATTTCCGCCGTTTTTCATTCAGTGCACGGTACCTAGAGAGCATCAGAGAGATAAATAAGTTCAATAATTCAGTAATGCTAATGAGCTGAGAGCGTTTGGGTGTGATGGAGTTGAGCAGGTAGAAAAGAAAAGAAAAGAAATGTAAAGAAAATAAACGTGTGTAACATCTACAAGTATACATTTAGTTATAATTTTTGCCATTCCTAACTCTAAGAACCAGTCTTTACAGTGTAACACCTATTTTGTTTACAATCAAATGGCAGCCTTGCTTTGGCAAACAATCTGGCATGCTTTAATGAGAATGTCCACCTGTCTCACAAAAGTTCTATAAAAAAAAAAGAGGCTCTGATTAAAGAAGCATTTCTCTTAAGACATTCTGGTGAAAGGTCTTCTCTCACCCTGCCCATGGACTGTTTGCTCTTCTGGTGCTAAAGGACCCTATGGACCAAGACTAAGGTTCAGGAACATATTTTTCCTGATAGCTGTTCCTGTTTCCCCATAGCCTTCTTTTTTTGCACTCTCTATATCATTTTGCACACATATATATATATATATATA
>MU551670.1:9769299-9793823 GCA_024362625.1 Silurus asotus | reverse complement strand
TATATATATATATATATATACATGAGAAGATAAAAGGAAAAGATAAGAGGAGTGAAAGAAGAATACTGTGGAGCACGGAGACGCAGCGTCTCATTCCCTCGGGGAACCAAGGTTTCATACATAACCTGGAGATGTTCCCCTTCAGGAACTGGGCACAGCTAGGTCGAAAGACAGAGGGGCCAGGAGTGGCACTAAGGTCAATGCTATAAAACCTGACAAAGGTCAGCAGGGTGGACAAGTCTGCAACATTGCAGATGTCTTGGAGTAAAACTCTAGAGGACAAAGACTTAGAGGCTGCCACACACCGAGTTAACCACAATACATCTGCTTGTTCACAGGGAGACCTCTCCTAAGAGGGCAATAGCAGACGAACAGCTACTCTGGGTACCGCGGAGAAAATGTGTCATCAATGGGTTTTTACCCAGCAACTGACCCACAAAGGGGGACATGACAGGCTGCAATGGCGGACACATAAACCTTCAGGGTGGAAGGAGCCAATCCTTTGGCGAACTGTTCTTGAAGAAATCCCAGCATTGGGCTGACCAGGCAGTAAACTGGGTCTAAGTGGTGTTGTTCGCACCATGCCATGAAAAACGCCACCTTGTGTAGTACGGCAATGTCTCTTGAGTCACAAACAGGTACACTTGCGCCCTGTAAAATCTCTCCCAGATTTGCTCCATCTCATGGGGGTGGAGTCGCCATTGCCGGGGCCTCAGCCCTTGTCGTTTAAATGGCATGGGATATACGCTGCCCTCAGGGAGCACAGCTTCCCACCCCGTGAGGGACACATCTGTCGTAAACATTGCACGAAGAACAGGAAATTCCAGCATAAAGCTGCCCGTGCCCTGAAGCACTGAGTGTGGCAGGGTTAACAGACCAGCTCCCTGGGGGCGCCGGGGCGGGGTGGGCACTGTATACAGAGGTGCACAGTGCCCCTTCCCAGCGGATTTTCCAGATAGTCCTATATCAGGACTGCGCCACAGCGACAGCGGGGACAGAACTGCAAGGGGCGGGAGCACCCTCCTAGAAGAGTGCTCTCGAAGAGCAGAGCGTTCGCATTGAAATGCTAGAGCAATCTGCGCAGTCAGCTCCCTTTGCTCCACTTCCTAACAAACGACACATAGGCTGTGCGTATCCCCCCCATAATATAGCAGGGGCAAGGAGGAACACACAGCCAAAACGAGTGCTTCGCTTTCTTTGTCACTTTCATTTTCTTATTTTTTCTCACTTTTCAAAGAGGATGCTGGGATTAGCTGTGACAAGGTTCGTTTTGCTTCCCGTATCTCCCTCATGGCCGTTTCTTAGTGGTGGAAGATTACACCTGGAAAACAACAGAAAGAAGAAGTAAGTTAGAAGGGATTTTTTTTAAGTGTATTGTTTGTAATTGTGTGCTCAGATTATTATTTGGATGATTCTCTTTCATGGCTTAAACTGTTCTGTGTAAATCAGCATCACACCTGATGACATAGGAAGCAGAGTCGATTTGTTTTCCACAGCTGCTGTTGGCTAAGATGCCTCCATTGCCAACTACAGAACACGTGTCCCATGGTGCATTTTGAAAGGGGCTATCCTAAACACGGGTACACACAGTACAGGGAGTATTAGCATAATTAATTTATTGTAATCATACAGTATTCCATGTGCATATTTCTGTTACATCATACCTTTGGAAATAAACCGAATAGGTCGGGGTTCACCTTCAATATCTTTTTTTTATCTGCATCATAAGTAATATTAGCCCCCAAAGGTGAGTTGACCTGTGTGACCACTGCATTGGAAATGGCATTGCAACTTTTAAAAAGCAGTGACCTAAAACAAAAAAAAAATGCACAAACAAAAAAGAAAAAACGTCCTTATCTTCCTTATGTACATTATTCAACAGGTGTATGTGAAGATTCTCAGTCATCCAGGTGCTTTTATCTGGAAGTTGACTCAGAGGTTTATCAGACTAGACTATCTGGTTAGATCGAAACAGTTCACATTATCTGCTTAGAGTGAAGCGTTTTAATAAAAGCAGATAGAAGTCGAGTTGACATAACGGGTAAAAATATTTGCGGAATTGTTCTTAAACCTGAGGATTATTGAAAGGCCTCTAATCCTGCTATTATACTACATATAAATTGCAAGAGCTCTAGTGTATTTGTTAATGCAATACCTGTTATAACCTCAGGATCACCACCAGTTTCATTATGGTCTTGTATTTAAAGACCTATTTAAAATTAGTTGTTTGGTCCCCATTTCTTAGAAAGCATGAACACGCTAATGTTTTAGACTATCATTAATTCCAGTAGCTAACAAAGTTGGATGGGGAGCAGGCCAAATTATATTTAGTGGTAAATGTAGTTAAGGATATTCAATTTTTTCTTCTCAAAAGCATTTGAAATATTATCGTAGAGAATAAACCCATGCTGACTGCACTGTCATATGTTGGGACCTGTGTGTTTGTTACCTATAGGTTTGGATGTTCTTTTCTTGTTTTATCCAGCTGGTCGAGTAACGCGTTAGCAGTTTGTCAATAATTGCATCTTTCCTGGAATATAAACCCATAAATCGACAATAATAAAAAAGCAGTGATAAGGGACAGTATGATAAAAACTATAAATCATAATTTTATAGTAGTGTATTTGACATGACTATACAAGCTTCTATAAATTTTTGCTTCAAGTTTTCATTCTCACTTTCTGTTTGCAGGCTTTTGTTTAACATTCTGTAGATCACTGGCAGCTGCATCACTGTGAACAAACCGACAGACAAAGATTAACTCAGAAGCAAAAGCAAAAATAAAAGACTCATATTTTGTGTGTGAACAAATACATAGTGTACGAGTGCCCAATTAGAGTGATTACAGTTTTCAAATTTAGGATCCAGTTTCTACCAGGTAGAAAATATTTTTTTATTATACATTTATAAAATGTATTTACAGTCAACCCCCGATAATTCACCTTTTGGAACTCACGGCTCAAAAAATCTGGAAAAAATTCTCATTTGGAACCTAACTAACCTAATGAATTAATTGAAATTTGTGGGAATCCGTAGCAGGACCAAATGTTCAGGAACCTTTAAAAAAGTTAAAAACACATTGTATTATTAATTTTAAGTAATAAATAAAGCTGTTTTTTACTTTCATCAACTACTGACTGCTACAGTACATCCAATAATATAAAGTAAGTACCCATATTACATTTTTTAAATTAATCACAGTGCAGAATACTGTTAAATTATTATTATTGCTAATTAAATGAGTTTATTTGTTTATTTTGTGTGTGAATTTGGTAAAATACTGTACATATATAAATATATAAAATATAAAGTGACATAATTGTCTAGATTAATTCACTAAGGTACCATAGGGGCTGCTAGGGTGCATCTAAGATTTGCGGGTTTTCGAAACTCGTGCGGGGTCTTAGAACATGCGGGTCCCTGCGAGTCACTGTAAAAAAAGATTCCCTGTATTTATGCCAGCAGTATTACAGTGGAACCCGGTTATGTCGATGTCCTAGGGGGTCGCCAAAAAGCATCGAGGTAACCGATGATCGAGATACGAAAATCAATATGGCGGCAATATATTAACGTGCTTGAAATGTCTTTATGTACATGATGTGCGTTAAAAAATGAGAATGTGCATGCACGTGTTTTTGAAGTTTTTTTTTTATCACAACAGCGTTGCTGTGATTTGTTTGATGTAGGCATGCTATTAACACACTCTCACTGTCCGTTATTGTTGGTTTACGGCGGTCTTGTTATCGCGCATGCATATACAAAGCGAGAATTTGGCGGTTCCACTTCAAAAACGTCGACTTAATAGGGTTGTCGAGGTAACCGAGGGCAAGATAACCGGGTTCCACTGTATATTACTATGTGCTACCAGGTGCTACTCACTGACCTTTGAACTCAAGAGATCATTAGGCCCCACCTTTTATTTACACAAGGAACTGTTAATGGAAACGGAATTATAATACCGATGATAATAATAATATTAATAATATTAATATAATTTATTATTATTACATTATTGCAAAAATCATTATTACTGTTTTGCCAGGCAGAAATCAGATTCCATGTGCCCTTAAAACAGGGTAAATTCCATATGTTTTTATTGCATGAACCCAAACAGAGAAGTGTTTATTTGTCGGGGATCCACCAGCCACACCTTCACTTATCACTCCAAGCCACTCTCCCACTTACTAATCAGCTACACCTGGCACTCATCAGCTCCCATGCTATATAACCCCCGTTCCTCCACCAGCTCACTGTCCGTTCTACAGCTTAGGCAATAGAACACTGTCGGACTACTCAAGCTACTCAGTATTGTTTATTCGTTGGCTACGTGACTCTAGGTGGTTTTGTTTTTTGCTTCTGCCTGATCACAGCTCTTACCTGGTTTAGCAACCTGGGGTTTCCTTTTTGTGTTTTGCCCTGTTCTTTTCTAATAAAAAGCCTTGTGGATTTTACTTCGGTTTCCGGCACGTTCTTTTGCCTGACATTATTAAAAAAAAAATGTATATAATAAAAATTATGGAATCTACCTTATTCTAAGGGCACATGGAAGCTTATCTGTGCCTGGCAAAACAGTAATAATAATATTATAATAATATTAATAATATTATTATTATTTTTACAATAACCATTTCTTTGTTTAGTTTACATTTCGATTGGTTCTTTGAGTTTCAGATTGTAGGGGATTTAAAATCATTTAAAGAAAACAACTAAAATGGGTTTTTAATCATTTTTTGTGTCACAATAATTGGTGCAATGTGCAGTGTATGGAAATTGTCTGGCAGTCTCATTTGCTTTTTGCAGGATTATGTTTCGTGTCATGTGGAATGTTGATAGCTGCATTAAGCTAATTATGCAATTCAGTATAAAAAGGTGGAACAAAGTGAATGTGTTTCAACAATAGTAAAGATTGTCATCGTAGGTGCATGTCCACTGTGAGAGACATAATCTAAAAAAAAATCCAGAAACAACAATATATGATTTATAAACTATTTATTTGTATAATACAGCTGCAAATAAGTATTTAAACACCTGTCTATCAGCTAGAATTCTGACCCTCAAACACCTGTTTGTCTGCCTTTAAAATGTCCACCTCCATTACATTTATTATCCTAAATTAGATGCACCTGTTTGAGGTCGTTAGCTGCATAAAGACACCTGACCACCCCATACAATCAGTAAGAATCCAACTACTAACATGGCCAAGACCAAAGAACTGTCCAAAGACACTAGAGTCAAAATTGTACACCTCCACAATGCTGGAAAGGGCTATAGGGAAATTGCCAAGCAGCTTGGTGAAAAAAGGTCCACTGTTGGAGCAATCCTGTTGGACTAGGGCTTCATGCAAGATCTCACCTCGTGGGGTCTCAATGATCCTAAGGAAGGTGAGAAATCAGCCCAGAACTACACGGGAGGAGCTGGTCAATGACCTGAGAAGAGCTGGGACCACCGTTTCCAAGATTACTGTTGGTAATACACTAAGATGTCATGGTTTGAAATCATGCATGGCACGGAAGGTTCCCCTGCTTTGGGAAACAACCTCTTTCCCTCAGTTAGAGCATTGAAGATTGGTCGAGACTGGGTCTTCCAACATGACAATGACCCGTAGCACACAGCCAGGATAACCAAGGAGTGGCCCTGTAAGAAGCATATCAAGGTTCTGGTGTGGCCTAGCCAGTCTCCAGACCTGAACCCAAAAGATAATCTTTGGAGGGAGCTCAAACTCTGTGTTTCTCAGCGACTGGCCAGAAACCTGACTGATCTAGAGAAGATCTGTGTGGAGGAGTAGGCCAAAATCCCTCCAGCAGTGTGTGAAAACCTGGTGAAAAACTACAGGAAACTTTGACCTCTGTAATTACAAACCAAGGCTACTGTACCAAATATTAACATTGACTTTCTCAGGTGTTCATACAAATGAATAGTTAAAAAATCATACATTGTGATTTCTGGATTTTTTTTTTTAGATTATGTCTCTCACAGTGGACATGCACCTACGATGACAATTTCAGACCCCTCTATGATTTCTAAGTGGGAGAACTTGCAAAATAGCAGGGTGTTCAAATACTTATTTTCCTCACTTTATCTTAAATTCTGTTAAGCTGCTCTAAATAATCCTTTGTTAAAAGGATTCGACTGCTATTTTATGTTCATTGTGTTCTTATATTTTATTGTCTATTGTTAATTTTACTGGAAAGCGCCTTGTCCTTTTTTGGTTCTTGTAAGGCACTCTATAAAATAAATTTAAATGATTGATTAATTGAAAAGCGCTAATTTTTTTTTTAAATTAAAGCAATAATTTTTTAAAGCATGAACAACGTTAGCATTAGAAACCTCAGTTTCTTTTGTTGAATTATGATACAATCACTATTGTTGAAACACACTCACTTGATTTAACCTTCTCTTTACACAAAAAAGGCAGCATTCCACTAAGGCTTTGTGTGTTGTATGGAATATAGGAGTAATGCTTTCCTAACAGGAATAGCAGGTATCGTGCCATTAAGGTGAGGCACGTCACAATTTGAAACATTTCAACAACTACTGAATATATTTTTCATAACTATATAGTATTAAGTTAGGTACATAGATACAAAGCTATCTAAGTAGTAACTAAAAAATGTGCAATAATAAAAGATTTAAAAAATAAAATTTAATAAAATTTTTGGCAAAGTTTGACAATATGTTTACAATATTCTTCTTATTATTATTATAGAATGTGACTGTGTTTTCCATGCTCTGAGTAATAAGTCTAGTCAAAATTGAAGACAGACTGTCACAGGCTAGCTTCTTAATTAAGCACTCTGTGCTTGGGTCACTTGCTTGGGAGCGGAACACGCTAGATCGGTTCCCCAGAAAGCTACGCATGCTGCGCGCATTCGGCATCCGCCACATGCTTTGCGTTCACATGTCTATGTGATCGCTTTGCTCCAGCTGCTCGCGGTTTGCAAATATACCTCGCAGGGGTTTTGGAGAAGGGCTTGCCCCTTTCTCTTGCCTCACCTGCTTGGTTCAGCTCCCGTTCACAGGCACCGGTAGCTGTGAGGTGGTCCCTCTGTCAGACAGAGTTCTACAGCTGGGGGATTCTCTTGAAAGGGCAATCCCCTCCACACAATCAAGGTCACATGGCGATGCCTACGTGCCTTAGTGTCAGGGATCCACCTGCTACGCCCCCCTTGGTAGCTGCTCGGATGCCTTCAGTCTGCCGCTGCCGGCTTTGATTCCTGACACCTGTGGCTTGTTAACGATATGACTATATATCTCGTGGATCCTCGACCGCCAGCATTCCCTGCTGGTTCCGTCTCCTAGAATTACTCTTTTCTACTCACATTGTGATCCGTGAACTCCTGAACTGCTGTTTGTATGCTTATCTGTAATAAATATGATTGATCTACTTCCGCTTCTGCTTCGTGATCGCCACGCTGACACTTAGATGCGTGAAGAGATCCGGGTTCCTATTTCAAGGCCTTGTGTTGGGAATTCCTGGTCGTCGCATTGTGCTTACAACGTATGCGTCCCTCACGGGATGGGCAGCGGTCATGGGTGGCCGCTCTGCACACAAGGTCTATGGGACAGTGTCCATCTGAGGTGGCACATCAATTGCCTAGAAATGCTGGCTGTGCTTCTGGATTTGAAGCACTTACTCCTGGACCTCAGTGGCCATCACGTGTTGGTCCACTCGGACAACACCTCGGTGGTCTCGTATGTCAACCACCAGGAAGATCTGCGTTCATGCGCCCTGTACAGGCTGGCATGCCAGATCCTCCTGTGGGCCCAGGGGATGCTCCTCTCCTTCAGAGTAGCTTATAACCCAGGCCGCTTGAATAAAGCAGATATCCAAGCCCGGGGAGTGGAGAAATTCGGCACAGCCCAAGTAGACCCAGGTAGGTCTTTAGAGACGTCGCACTGTCCCCTATAGTTCTCCAAATATCCACCAGCCCCATTGGGACTGGATGCTATGGCTCAACCATGGCCGAGGCTGCATCTTTATGCCTTCCCCCCATCATGCTGCTTCTCCTCCTGGTAGCCCTGCTATGGCCCCAGACCAGGGGAGGTAGAACCAGATGTGCCTGGTCCAGGCGCTGGACTGTTATGTCCACTATACAAGTCCCTGGAGAAAGTCAGAACAACTGTTCATCTGCTACGGCCCTCCGAGTAGAGGCCTTCCTGCTCGTACGCAGATGCTCAGCTGGTGGATAATTGAAACTATTGCGTCTTCTTACGAGTCCTCTGGTCTCCCCACTCCATTCGGGGTCAGAGCTCACTCAACCCTGTGTGGCAGATTCTAAGGCTTGGTCCTCTGGAGTGTCCCTCTGACACCTCTGCCAGCTGGGGGGTGGTCCACCCCGCTCACCTTTGCCAGGTTTTACAACCTTGACCTCTGTGCCACTCCCGGCACCTCTGTCCTTTGACTCAGTTGTGCTCATTCATACTAGTCAGGGACTGGTCAGTGTGGTGTTATTGGACTCTCATTCCCAAAGTATTCCGACGCAGCTCGAGTTCCTAGAAGGGAACGTCTTTATGTTACCTGTGTAACCCTAGTTCCCTGAGGGAACGAGACACTGCGTCTCTAGCCACACCTCCGGCACACCTTCAGCGCTTTCTTCACGATTACAGAAGCTGAAGCCGTCTTCTCTCCACCCCCCCGGTGACAGCATGTCTTAAATGTTGACTGATTAGACTCATTACTCAGAGCATGGACAACACAGTCGCATTCCCAAAGCGTTCTGACGCAGCGTCTTATTTCTTCAGGGAACTATGGTTACATGTGTAACCTAGAGATGTTTCTTAACATTACATTTCTTAATTCGTAAAATCTTTTTTATTTACAATCTGTTTGTTTTTGTTTATTTGAATGGTTATTGGTGTTTTGAATAGAAGTGGAAAGTGAGTCAATAATGTTTTATATAACATTAATTGGTGCAATGTGCAGAATATGTGAACTGTGCTGCATTCTCACTTGCTCTTTGCAGGATTTTGGTTAATGCTAGGTGGGATGTGGAGAGCTGCATCACTGTGGGAGGACAGAGAAAATCACGTATGGCAATAATGAAATACTGTATAAATTAACATCAATACAGCATAAATCAACATTCATGTTTATAAAAAACCCTGGTTATTTTTATTTAATTACAGTAAAATTTACATTTTGTTGACAGATCTAAAGCAAAGAAACAGAGAAATTATCTAAGGAAAATTTAATCTTTAAGAGCATTTTTAGAGGTGAAATCAGTGAAGACAACAGGAAGAATAAAATATATGAAACAAAAATAATAACTAATTAGTGCAATCAAGATTGGATATAGCTTGTACAAGCAAGCCAATAGTCATTTCTAACAATTCACAAATATATAAATGCATTTAATAACGGATAATAAATTTACTGCCTACTTGATTTGTTATTTTAGAATTGGGTCAAATAAACAGAAACAATTGAATACATGTATATATAATTAAAATATATACAGTCAGTCCAGTCTAAAATATAAATTGTAAATTGTATTAATTATATAATTGAAATATAAATTGTCAGAATTGGTAAAAATTTGTGAAAGCTGTTAGTCCTAATTGAATTGGTAAAAATTTTAAAAATAAGAATTGGTAAGAATTAGTAAAAATGAGTAAAAGCTGTTGAACACTGTCTGTGTCGAGCTCGCAGCATTTTTAAGGACTCCTCTCATCCCGCCCATAGACTGTTTACTCTTCTGCCCTCTGGCAGGCGTTTCAGGTGCCTCCGGACCAGGACCAGTCGACTAAAGAACAGCTTATTTCCTAGAGCTGTCTCTTTACTGCTCTCTGCCCCTTGCTCATACACTACCACATTTCCCCCCACACCTCACACTTCACATGGACTGTCTGCACAAAAACTCATGCTCACTTTGACACTTGTTCATTTCTCACCTCACACTTTGTAATTGCACGGACTGTTTACACAAAACTGTTACACAAAACTGTGACTTTTACAAAAAACATTGCTCATTTGCACACTACTCTCTTAGTATTGCTGCTCACCACTAACTTATTACCATTGAATTTATACCCGTTCTTCTGTTTATAGTAATAGCAATATATTATGTTCACCGTTCACATCCTTCTGTAAATCTCTGTTTATAGTAATAGGCATCTGTAAATCATGTCAATAGTACATTTATACTCATCTGTATATTACTGCTCATAGTACATATATACTCATCTGTACATTATTGTTCATTGTACATATCTATCCACCTGTATATTATATTCATAATACACATATATTCATCTCTATATTATATTCATCTGTATATCATATTCATAGTAGATATATATTCATTTGTATATTCATAGTACATATACATCTGTAAATTACTGTTTATAATCCTATATTCAATTCTATTTAACTTATGTAAATCATGTAACACTGTATATCCTGCACTTGCTGTTATTGTACTCTGGTTAGACCCAAACTGCATTTCATTTCATTGCCTTGTACTTGTACATGTGTAATGACAATAAAGTTGAATCTAATCTAATCTAATCTGATCCTATACTAAAAATAAGAAAGAGGTCAGACAGAAAAAAGCCTTCTTAAAAATGTTTAAAACAAAAACACACGTAAAACACTAAAAAAAAAAAAAAACCCAAAAAAAAAAAAAACACAGTAAAACCTTGCTTTTCTTACTACTTTTCTTTCGGCCAACGGAGAAAATTAAATGTGAAATAGTAGAAATAGTAAAAATTTAATACTGTATTCATTTAATGTTGTTTTTACCACTTAGGTAAAAATCTTTTGTGCAAATTCACACCAGATTTATAAAGTGGTCTTAACATATTTGCAAACACATGATTTTATTTTTTAAAATCGTATACATATTTTAATACTAAACAAAAAAACTATTTTTGTATGGGGGAAATATTTAATAAGACATTATTCAATAAAATATAAGCTTTTTCTTTTCATACTTTGCAACCATTCACATCAAAGGCCAAATGCTTTTATCACAATCAGGTGTGGTACTGGTGTGAAAAGAAATCATTATCATCTCGCATGCAGTGCAATCAAAAACCTAATTAAATAATACAAAATTATCAGTAAATTAAGCAAACATAATAAGTAGAAAAGTGTAAACATCTAACAGTAAAATAACAAATAATAATAATGGATAATCACAACTGCACATAACAATTAATTTTATTGTTCAACAAGATCGTATTCAGACTGTATGCAATAATAAACGTGAAACCAGTCAAAGTAGATATATTATGAAAATCCGCAAGAATTTGCATTGACATATTAAAATAATAATAAATCTCCAGTTGACCATATCATTAAATACCATGTATGCCCTCAATAATATTATTTGTAAATGCGAAAAAGATTTCGTCCTCAGTGTTATGAGTTGATTGTTCAGGAGACAATTAGCATTTGATGTGCTTTGATGTACTTTTTAAAAAGATTGAACACCACTAAAAGAGCCATATAAATACTTCAATAAGGGCAGGTCACCAAGTGGTCGAGTAGTTTGAAAAAAAAAAATGGGTGCAGCCACTCTCTGTGACTTTAAAACACTTCAAACCTCTAGAATTCAGGTTTGTCAGTGTAGCTTTAATATTGTTTTTACAGGTACGAGACTTTGCTTTAGCACGTAACACACCCTAGATTGCACCACACCCACTCCGGTCCCCTTGCACTGCTTTCAGTATACAAAGAAAAGGCATGCCCACAAGGTAGTAAAAGGAAAATGTGTCCGAACAGCTAAATGACTCCCCAGATGTCCGAAAAGCTGGGTTTTTTAAAGTTTAAAGTGTATTATTAATAATACCAATACCGCCTCAACAATGTTTTTAAGAATGGTATTCTTAGACGGTGACCTAGTAAACCAGTATCAGGATGAACTTTCTGATCTTCACAGCATTTCTATTAGTCACTATAAGTAAGGACATCAGTCAGATGATCACATCAGTCCACTTAGGCGTTACATTGACACTCAGATAAAGCTATCGCCAAGGCAGGACAGGTCAGACATTCCACCAAGTTGAATCTGCAAGGTGTTTTCTGTTGTTTTCAGTACAAATTCTATGGTGCAGCTCAAATCAAAATCTTTCAGTGAGAAAAGACTTAAAGGGGTCTCTAGTTAAAACAGAGATTGTTCCACTCTGGGTTTTCCTCTTGCCTTCAACTGGCTAGTTTGAAAGGCATCTTCAAACTTTAAATTACTCTATTACTCTACTCTATACAATGCATAACTCACTACTGTGGGTCATTTCATAATAATTCTAGAGTTTCCATATAAGAAACCCATACTTATATGGTAACCCATACATAAGTATTATTTCTGCCATAGGAATAGCTATTAGTTCATGTTATAATACAATTGGATCGTTCAGAGTTCAATCAGTGTACAAACCCATGACCAGCAAGATTTGAGTTAGATAGCTATGCACTCAAAATGTGTGTTGTTTTTTTGTGCGTGTCTCTGCACTGGTTAATTGTCTCATCTGTTTTTCGGCTGGTGGAAAGCAGCCATGGAATTTTCCCATTCATATGCAGAGTTTACTTCAGAGCAGGAGCAGGTTTTGTCCCCACTGACACTACAGGCGTGGCTGACCGGGTTTTTTGTCAAAAGCTATTTCAATGTGATTATATAGACTATAAAATGTTCAAATAATTTAAACGTGTCAGTCAAGTTAACTGAAAGTAAACAAAATATTTAGACAGTTTGATTGCATAAAAGTAGAATCCTAATTACAAACAGTTAAACACCTGGATCTGAGCCAAAAACACACTACAAATATAACTAGCCTAACAACGGCACCCCTCATTCAGGACTCTTTGTGCCTTTGCCTATTCACTGCTCCTTGGCTGCTAGAGACACCGGGTTTGTCATGTTCATTCGTCAAAGTCGGTTTTTCCTACAGCTTAGTTGAATGTTGGATTCAGTCGGAAAGTTTCACAGAACGATATTCACAGTTTCATTATCAACTTAAAGCAGTAATGTTTACAGTGGCATGCAAATATAAAATTGTCTGTCATGCTACACAAAATCTACATTTCATACAAATATACTGTTAAAGAAAAATAAGTAAAATGTAACTTCACTGTCAGGTATCACATAATCACATTGTGTTTGAACTAAAATACCGTTAAAGAATTAGACACCTAGTGCTCTAGTAAATCAAACTTAACAAAAAGCCGATTGAAGAAAAAAACTGTGTAGTCATAGACATAGACATATACTGTAGACATAACCTGAAAGGGACATTGGTGTCGTGACAAGAAGTATGCAACTAGAATTATCAAAGGCAAACAGCTTTATAGTACATACAATGGTATACATAGGCGTAGACTACAACAATATAATATGTAGTGGGTAACAAAAAGCTGTTTTTTGTTTTAGGGCTTTGACGTATGTATCTTTGTTGTACAACCCACAATACTTTTTTTCTGTTCAAACTTGTGATACTAGTTTGGTCCTCAATGTGTACAAGCACTCATGGACAGATTTGCTGACCTATGATGCTTGATCAAATGATACTTGGAATACATACATTTTTAAGGTCTATTTTGAACAATGTAACACGTTATATAAAAAAATATATCAGAAGATCCACAGCAAAGCTGGATGATTTTACACTATCCAAGACATCATAGGTTTAAGATCGAAAACATCACCTTTCGAATATTTTCTATTTATGCTAACCTGGATTGTACAAATTTAGCTTGTGTTTTTCATTGTGGTAATACATTATTTGAGCAGCATGAATTTTATTATTGAATTTTATCCTCAAAGCAAAAGCCCTAAAGTTCAGATTTTAAAACATTTAGGTTAGCAGTATTTTTAGGTGGATTTTCTCAAATCGGGTCAAAACCTGATATACCATTATGTTCGTCCTACCACTTAGAACTGCGTTTTCCATCGTACTGCTTTGTTCCTACTGATACATCCTGTATTATGCTAGGGTATTACATAGCTGAAGGTAAGTTTTATTTTATGTCTCGGTGCTCCTACGGTTTATTCCTCATGTTTGTCCTTTGCTCTCTTGTTTGCTCTTGCGCACTAGGGATTTAAAGCTACATTTATATTTCTGTAGATCTACTTTTTGACAATCTACAGTATATTGTTAAAGAGCATTTGAAATAAAATCAATTAACAGTGGAAAAGTGTGGAGTATGGTGTGTACAGTATGTGTTCTATAAGCAGGTTTCCACATAACACTAAAGAGCAGGTAATGATGAAAGGGAGTCTCTCATTCCACTGGACAGGGAAGAGACTCAGAAAAGACTAAGAGATGAACAATAGAGCAAAAGTATGATGGGTATGAAAAGCATCAATAATAAGACATGTCACAAGTAAGACAGTCATATCTGTATTTGCAATTGCATGAAGTGTCAGAATTGGCTCTTGGTAATATTTGTTAATACAGTTAAGATTTGCAAAGTCAGTAATCGAGACATACAACAACAGCAACTGCAACAAGGAGGGGTAAAAGGCAGTTGCACCAGTCATGCAGGTTATTCTTTAGTTCTAATGTCAGCCATCAGACATGTATTGTTTTTATATGTATATATAAAAAGATTTTATCTGTAGAAAAATTTGTAAATTGCATTATTGAATGTTGATTGTATATTTAATTTATATTAATTCAACTTGCTGTGGTATAAAGTGTTTCATACAACAGCACTGGTGAAACATTAGAATCTGATTACTCAAGTGGTTCTGATAACCTTTCTATAACAGAACTTTTGTCAGTAGTTCCTAAATGAATTAAAATGACAATGTGCTCATTCTAAAATGTTATTATTTCTGTAGTAACAACAATTCACAGCCAATGCTCCATGTAAAATCACACCTAGGAGTATAAAACATTGGTTAAATAATGTGCAATCAGTGTCATCATTGATATGGTGGACCCTATTATTATTATTGATAGAGAGACATTTCATTTTTAACCTGCATGAAGGAAAGAAGAAAGAAAGTGTTTTTCAGTTTCTTATTTTAGTTTCTTTGCAACATGACAAACTTTTAGCAAATCTAGCAATTTTTTTTAAAAATCTGTTTACTGTAATATAGATTTGTGAATTTCTAATAGACAGGACACAAACAGTAAGGGTTTACAGTTAAAAATCCTACACTAGTATACTATACTAGTAGAAAAAAACGCATTAAGGTTTACAAGATTAGAAATATAGCAGGTGACTGAAGATATAGTTATATAGAGGTAAAAGTATATGGGGTATATTCATCCAGTTGTCTAACCTATAAAAAAACGTCACAGGGCAGACTCCCAGTGGACTCAATCGAGGGGACACACTGGATGGACTTGAAGAGGAAACCCAAGTGCCCAGAAGAAATTTGTCAATTGAGACTCAAAATGTAGATAAAGATGTAGTAATATTGCAAATATTCTAGACAGATAGGCAGTTTGTCCTCCTTAAACACACAAGCATACCAAACCTAATATCACTAGTTGAAAAATGACTCATAATTAAGATGAATTTGGCTAAATGAGTTTAGTATAATAAGTTAAAATAATAATAATAATAATAATTTAATAAAAAGAAAACTATTGAACCAGCATGGCACAACATATATTACAGAATAAATTAAATTATAAAAGAAAAATTAAATCATAAATAAAATTACTATTTAAAATGGTTTCATATAATAAAAACTAACAAAGTATAAAAAACAAAACAAAAAACAACAACAAGTAAGTAAGGATTTTATATAAAAAATCATTTAAGGTCACATTTCTTTTACATTAGTGTGTTTAATAATTTCCGAGCCTTTTAAAAAAAAGGAGTTTGTGTTATGCCTCAATTTGTAAGACAATAAAGGATCCTCTCATTAAAATGTTCATAGTTCTAAAGCTTTTGTGCGACTTTTGATGAATCTTTTATAAGAAATTAGAATCAAGCACTTACCTGTTTGCAAAATAGTGCCAAAGCAGGCTGCTGAAGAGGAGGGCAATAAGGATGGACAGGAGCTTCAGCAGAAACCTCATCATATCTGTGATCTGTTTGTCTCCGTAGAAATATGTTGTTCACATACAGGTGTATGTTTGCTCATAATTATGCAAACACTCACACTGTTATAGATCTTCTTGCTTTTCTTCATTTTTTCTGAACCCTTCTTCAAAACCCATCCCCCTTTTCTTCTGTTTTATACTCCCTTTTTTGTCTTTCATGTCTGAAGCTTCTCTCTGTCACTCACACTTCCTCTGTGTTTTGTCTTTGTACATTCCTGTCCTACTCTCCACATTACACCTTCACTTTAAGGCATGCTCTTTTGTTTTAGCTTGGCAGTCTGATCTGTTCCTCTCTCTCTCTCTCTCTCTCTCTCTCTCTCTCTCTCTCTCTCTCTCTCTCTCTCTCTCTCTCTCTCTCACTCTGGTTCTTCCTCTATTCTCTGACAGTGTTTTTATTCTTTCTTATTTTCTAGCTTGACCAGCCTCATTATGTTGATCTATTCCTGTTGAAATTGTAAGCTGTTGCTCTCTCAACCCCATTTTAGCCTACTGGTCTTTCTCTTAGTCCAGTAACACGAGTGCTGTAGACCGATTTAGCTCATGAAAGTCGCTTTTGGACTGGAAGGGGGTTGAGCATGTGTTTTGTTAGAGAACTATCTTCTGCCTAAAGTAACCAATAAGGGGCAGCAAGAAGCCTGGACTAGGAGCCTTAGCCAATCAAAGTCAAGTCTGTTTTTAGAGGGGTCCTCACCACAAGGAGATTACAAGATAAATAGGTTCAAAGTTAAAAAGGAAAGCTTTATTTTCCTACATTAGGCATCTCTGTAGTATAGTAGACATGTACATACTTTAAAATTAAAATAAAAAAAAACTCAAACCTTTGTGACAAAGGTCACAAAGCAGACCAATATAATGAATAATTTTTTTTTACTAAAACAAAGATTCTTTTGATCTTTATTTCTACTCACTTTCTTAAGCCTAAATATATCGTGTATTAAAAAGTAATCAGCCTGCCGTGACTAAGATTTAAACTCACACGCTTTCAATTGGAAGTCCAAACAAAATGACGTTTTGACATTTTTTATGTTTTAACCTTATTCCAAAATTGATTGAATTATTTTTTCCCCTTCAAAATTCTATAAGCAATGCCCTATAATGACAGTACGAAAGAATGTGTTTGAAAAAATGAGCTCAGGTGCCTCCCGTGTTCACTGATCATCTGTGAGATGTTTCACAAACTTGATTGGAGTCCACCTGGGGTAAATTCAATTGATTCGACATCGTTTGAAAATGCACACACCTGTCTATATAAGGTCCCACAGTTTAACAGTGCGTTAGAAAACAAACCAAGCCATGAAGTCCAAGGAATTGTCTGTAGACCTCCGAGACAGGATTGTAGCGATTGAAACTCTTTGGCCTGAATGCCAAGCATTGTGTCTGGAGGAGACCAGGAACCGCCCATTGCCTGGCCAATACCATCCCTACAGCATGGTGGTGGTACATCATGCTATGGGGATGTTTATCAGCAGCAGGAACAGGAAGATTAAAACCTGCTATAAAGTGCCTCAGACTGGGTTCATCGTCCAACAGGACACAGCAGCCATGATACCACACTGTCATGATAGCAAAGAAGTGACTATGGAAAAGCTCTTTGAATATCATCGGTGGCCCAGCCAGAGCCCATACTTGAACGGTATTGAACATCTCTGGAGAGATCTAAAAACGGATGTGCATTGAGCTTGAGAGGTTCTGCAAAGAAGAATGGTAGAAACTGCCAAAAAAAAAAATAGGCGTGCCAAGCTTGTAGCATCATAGTTGAAAATACTTGAGGCTGTAATTGGTGCCAAAAGTGCTTCAAGTATTGAGCAAAGGTTGTAAATACTTACGAACGTGTGGTTTTGTTCATTTTTTTATTTTTTGTATAAATTTACAAAGATTTACAAACACATTTATTTCATGTTGTTCCTATGCAGTATTGTTAGTAGAATTTTGAGGAAGATAATGAATTTTTATCCATTTTGGAATAAGGCTGTAACATAAAATGTAAAAAATTGTGAAGCTCTGTGAATATTTCCGGATGCACTGTATTGTTGATTGGGTCAAATAAAATAAAATAGTAACTCTGACACCTGCTGGCTGATGAGGTGAATTGTACTAAGCTCGTGGTACAGTGGGACCCTGAGAGAAAATTTTCATGAGGTTCTAGCTATGAGAATAATCCCTGGGTGTGGGTTCCAGTATTTTCCAGATAAAATTATAAGACGTCTGACAAACCATTTTAAATAGTTTTGTTCATTGTGCTGTAGTTAAAATATGACTTTACAGAGTTAATTTTTAATTCTTTTAAACAATCTCAAACCTCCAGGACACTTTAATAAACATATATGGTCGTTATGAGTTACACAGAATCAAAAAGTACTTGCTTATCATTTGGCACAAACTTTGAGGTATAGTAAAACTCCACAATGGAGCTATTCTACTCACTCTTGATTTGCCACATAGCAGTACTACAGTGATTAAAACAAACTACTTCCTAGAACTTTGGTCAGAAATTTTTAAAGATCATTTTATGATAATGAAGACCAAAAAGCATTCATATTTTTTATAACCCAAACTCTTTGTTTGCAATGTGTCAACAAATTATGACAGCTTCTACACCAAAATAACCATGGTTTTATCTTGCTTTTACAAACTTGCTGTGTCTTAAAGAAACCATGATCTGAGGGCAAATGAGCAGTTTCTGAAAAGTTCCAACTGCTTTTATCAACTGATACTGTTCATGAGATCTCTTTTTACACATGCAATTCAACTTTGTACCTTTGGTGATATTGCATATTCTAAGGAAACACTACATTATTAGCACACTTTAATTTCTGTTTGCTAATAACAAAAAAAAAAGCATACCATATGTGACACATTACTATAGACATTTTAGTACCTGCTTGGGGGATGTTTGCGTTATAGTACAAAAAGAAAAGTGTAAGTGGGATATTACTTTCATGTCTTAAAACTCTGAGCAGGTAAATGCTATTTGTAAGGTTTACAATAATCATTTCAGACAATCTATATTTATAAGTTTTACTGAAGAGAAAGAGTATCAAAAGAGTAAAAAATTAACAAGTAAAATTGCATTGAGGTAGATTACTAAAGTTATCTGCACACATCAATACATCTGAGTTAGACTTTTTTATGCCCACAATGGCTAACGGGAGGGCGAGAAATTAATTCGGTCTCAGACATACTTTAAAATACATTTACAAGAAAAGCTTGACATCGTGAGAAGGTCGGCCAACCCTGAAGCTAGCTAGCTTGTCTCAGCCCAGGAAAGGATTTGTTAGCTACTTCCAGACCAGTGCCTACAAGCGGTAACTGGATTACAGCCTCTGAGGAGTGGTGCACATTTAGTGTGCATCTCTAGAAAGTAAGTTGTATATAAATATTATTATTATATTTTTTTTTTCATGTTATTAGACAAATATTAATTCTGAACTGTTCCAGGTGATGTAGGTGCACAGTTGTATTGGTAGTCTAGAGGTAGTTTAGAGGACTGTGTTTCTTGCTTGAGTAAGATGGTATTCACCCTCAATATGTGAAATGCCTTTCTCCCTGTAATGGCACATTACACGTTGTTGTATTGCATTTTTGTATAGTATTGATGGTTTCTATGATTGCGACCTAATAGTAGTGGTATTAAGAGGTGCATTAAGTCAGGTAAGTCCCCACTTTTTGTGTTTTGTGTATTTGTCTTACACTGTCTTGTGTTGTCTTTGCACTGTTTGCACCAGGTTGCACACGTTGCACTTTATGTGGCGAGGACACTTACTAGTCCTTAACCCCGTTGTGTTTTCTGTGATGTAGCTCTATGTTGTTTTACGTAGCACCAGGGTTCAGGAGGAACGTTGTTTCATTTTACTGTGTTCTGCGTCAGCTATATATGGTTAAAATGACAATAAAAGCTTCTTGACTTGACTTGACTTGAAGTAACAAGGAAAGAAAAAAATACTGAAGGCAAATGCATGGCAAATGCACAGGCCCCCTGATTTCAAGTATACTGATTTCAAGTGTACCCAGTGCAGCTTCTGTTTCATAATGACTATGCTAAAAGTGCAGTACAGGCTTAATACTCCCAACAGAAAGCGGAGGTGTTGTAGAATCTGGGTGAAAACCATGATTCATAATAGCAGTAGTTTGCGCAGCATCCTTCCCTCTGAAACCCTTTCTAATGAGTCAGGATCCACAAAATTAAGACCTCTTTTCTAAGATAGTTGGTAAACTTGTTACCAGGAGGAAAAAAGAAACACATTACAATAAACCATGACTATGTCTGGGCTTTTTTCTACCTGTAAACTCTGAGTGCTTTAAAGTGAAGCCTTTAAAGTGTGAATGTAAAAAAGTTTTCTACCAGAAAACAATACCTTGAGGAAACAATGAGAAAAAACTTTATATCCCTAAATCTTTTCATCTTTATGGGTCTTTATACAAAGTAGTACCTTTGCTGACATATAAATGTTCTATTCTTGCGAATTTGTGCATTCCCCTAGGTGCACCTGGATCACACCCATGTTATGGAGATTCTGCAAGACTTTAAACTCAACTGGCATGGAGTGCATTCTCTTGTTTGCTGGTTTGTTATCATAATAGTGATTGTTGAGTTGCTGGTGGGTGTGTGGGTGTGTTCCAAAGGGCCAGAAGCCATAAAGCTTGACATTGTTGCACAGTTCCAGTGCCAAGCTGACCATCATAATACCAGAGCTGAGGCGCACTGATTGAATTCCCTGTCCACGCCAAAACCCTGTCAGATTCCTCAGGTAACTCGGGTTAAAGAAAATGGCCCGTGGACCATTGTTGCTGAAGTCTGACAGTGAGTAGAGGGCACGCAGAGAAACAGCTGTATTCTGTTGAAATGAGAAGGCCGGCAGAAGGAGTAGAGAGTCCCCATACACCTGCATATCCGTCACAAATCGCCGCTGACGGAAATTTAATGCTCGGTACCTGTAGAGCATAAGAGAGAGAAATGAGCGACACATTCGTCACACACACACACACGCACACACACACACACACACACACACACACACACACACACACACACATATTATGGAAACAGGATTCTGAAGGTTTAATAATTACATGAGTATCATCCTTTCATGGATCGATTGTAAATTATTGTACTAACTATCATCCAAACAGATAATTTGAATATTTGTTTAACTAGTAATTCCAAAAAACAATTCAATTTCTGTGTGAATGTGTGGGGGAAAAGACCCTGCTTACACAGGAAGCACTATCTATTTTGTCTCCTTCTACAGAATGGGTAGTCTGGTCTCTTCACTGGATTCAGTTATGCTATATGATTTTTTGTAGCTCCAGCCCTATTAATAAGCCCTCCAGTGGGAAGCATATACAGGGATTACCAGAATAGTCTCAGAGAAATGTGGTCCAAACTTATCGGGCCTGAACGTAATTCTTACTTGTCAATGACCTTGACCTTTACACATACAGTGCCCTTCACAATTATTGGCACCCCTGTTTAAGATGTGGTCATTCTATGTTAAAACGACATAGAACCCAAATGGGAAAAATCCAACCTCTTATTTAAGTACATTACTTTGGTGGAAACACAGATTTTCTTTACTACCCATGCATCAGTTGGATCTCCAGTGTTTCTCTACATGCATAAAGTAGTAGTAGGAACTAGTTAGCTCAGGCTAAACAGTTTGTCAGGTTCAGAAATTCTAAGCTTTTAGGCTGAGCCTTAGCATTGTAGAATAAACGTTATTCTATAATCCAGTCTGCCTGTCTTGAGATGTTCCATTGTACTGCCAAAAACTCAAGCTATGCTCTCAACCTAAACCTGTTAAATAGCATTTGGCCACTCAAGTCCAGCTTTTCCAGTCCTCTCCCAACTAAACCAAATCCTCTAGTTATTTTAGATGACTTTTCCTGTGTTCATGCAAGAGCATACAAGCAGTCAGGTTATTTGTCACCCAAAAAGTCCCCTTTTAGGAAAGCATGCTAATGGCATTTCCATTTTGACAACCTGGTGAATACATTAACCATCACACTCTCCATTTATTTTGCTTGTATTTCTTAGGAATATCCCTAGAAACCTTCATTCACTACTGTAATGTTCCTAGAAGCTGAGGTGATTCTAACCTGTTCCAGCTGCCCATGATAAATACTTGTTTTTTGCCCAGTTCAAGTGTTTTTTTTTTCAATGCTCTTTCACATGCTTCTAATCTTTCAACAACAGTTAAAATGTCATTGTTTCAAATATTTTGTACATCTGACATGTACTACATTGCATGTTGGAGTCAAAGCATTTCTGTCTATCTCGTTTTTGTATTAAGCAACTTCATGTGGGGATGTTAAACACGCATAGAGCAGCTATAAATCAGTTTTAACCAGACATATACGGCTCTCATAAAAGAGCTTAACCTTCAAGTATTCTTCTCCCAATTGGCACTAAGTAACTTAACCTAGCCCTTGTCTTGAGCATTATAAAGAACTTTTAAAAACCTACAAAATAAATGATTACTTTAAATATCTTTTCTTGATTAACTAAAAAAGTGTTTGAATGATCAGAACACTATTGTTCATTACTGTGTGGCCCAGTACACAAGACATTTGTTCTTTGCTAATGAATGAATGAGTTCTCTTGGCTACACAAGTTAATATTATATTTTAGTCCAGAAGCATTAATGACGGCATCATGTTTTAATGTTCTATCATACATGACATATCAGGTCATAGGTCGTGTATGTCAAAATATATATTAAAAACTGAGGCTATATCTGTAGAGTATAGTAACTATGAGTGGCATACAATACAATTATACAACTGTATGTACAACCTAGACTCACTTTTCAAAGAGGATACTAGGGTTGGCTGTAACAAGGTTAGTTTTGTTTCCTGTATCTTTCTCATGTGCATTGCTCACTGGAGGAAGATTACACCTGAGAAGCAAAAGAGAGAAAAAGTACAATGAGATCCAAGGAAAGATCTGACGTGTAAAGTCTGTCAGTACATTCCTTTCAGGTTAGTCAGTCAATTTGTTTTGCTGACTTTATCTGTCTGGGTATCGCGTGCCATTGCATTTTTGAAGAACCATTTCTCCATTTAGGATTCTGCACTGTCAAAACTCAAAAGCAATGCAAAATTGGTAAAAAAATGAATGGAGTAATTATACTACCAATATATAATGTACCTGGTTCCCTTGTGTCATAATGTATATAAAAGTGGGGGATGCACACTTTGGTTTTAATAGACATTTTAAGGACAATCACAAACAAAATCACTTCAATTAGTACAGTCAATATCTGCCATACACATCCATCCCCATCTAGATTCATGTACATACATATATTTTTTATACTTTATACTTTTTTATATTTTAACTTTATTTTTTATACTTAAATTCTATTCCTTTTTTCATGCTTAAATGTCAGACGGTCATGAGGAGCATTTAACTGCATGTCATACTCTGTATGTATGTGTATGTGACAAATAAAATTTTAACTTGAACTTGATCTGGCAAGCCATTGTTGATAGTAAACGAAACCTTACAAGGAACCAGATTTCAATGGAAAGTGACCCTTATTTGGATGGCACCAAATGCCCATTCGTTATAGATTTATTGCTTAGTTTGTATCGTTTGTACATCCACTAATAAAAATGAACATTTGCTCTGTACAGACCTGATGACAAATGAGGCAGAGTCGATTTGTTTTCCACAACCACTTTTGGCTAAGATGCCTCCATTGCCAACTACAGCACAAGTATCCCATGGTGCTTTTTTAAAGGGGCTCTCCTAAATTTGTGTACACAAATTATTACTATTGCAAGATTACTATTGCCAATTAAATTATTTATAAATGAGATTGATGAATAAAGGCTATATGGATATGTTATATATTGTATTCTCTTTGTGAATATTTGTATAACACTATACCTTGGGGAATACATCAAAGAGGTTTGGTGTCACTCTTGCTTTTTTATTAGCTGCATCATAAGAAATATATGTTCCCACAGGTGAGTTCTCCTGTGAAACCACTGCATTGGAAATCGCATTGCAACTTCTGCTGAGAAGTGACCTGGGAAAAGAAAAAAAAAAGATATAAATACATACATATATATATGTTATGTATGTTATATATGTATAAGCATTGTTTTCTGTAGATAACTTTATTTGGAACAGTTAAATTCCTGTAAATGGCAGATGTAATTATTACATTTATGACCCCATGACTTTCTAACTAGAAGTCCAACACTTTAACGACAAAGCTACCACTTCCCCTTTTATAATTGAAGTAAATCAGTACGATATTAACTTAATTTTATCGGTTAAAAAAATGTATATGTCTTCCGTTTAAAAATATTTTTTATTTATATATATATATATGTAAATGCCAGATGTAATTATTACATTTATGACCCCATGACTTTCTAACTAGAAGTCCAACACTTTAACGACAAAGCTACCCCTTCCCCTTTTATAATTGAAGTAAATCAGTACGATATTAACTTAATTTTATCGGTTAAAAAAATGTATATGTCTTCCGTTTAAAAATATTTTTTATTTATAT
>MU551670.1:9751399-9766882 GCA_024362625.1 Silurus asotus | reverse complement strand
TGCCAATAATTGTGGAGGGCACTGTATATATAGTCAAAACGAGCCTGTCTCTAAGGAGATACATATGCAAGGTGGCTTTAATTTTTTTTCTTGCAGTTAATTGTGAAATTATTAAAATTATTATACTATTAAAATTTTAATTTGAAATAGTAAAGTATCAGCACATTTTTTATGCATCCTGACAAACTGTCTCCTCTTTGCTAGGTGCTACTCTTTTACACCGCTCATTTTATGTTTTTCATACTACTTCTACTACAGATTTATTTAATATACTGTTTATTTAATATACTGTTAGTCTACCAATACTGAGATTAATAATGCTGAAATTAAGTCTGAATTAAGTCTGTGTGTGTGTGTGTGTGTGTGTGTGTGTGTGTGTGTGCACTGATGTTAAGTGTCAGTGATATATATATATACACACACAGATAATAGCGGTGATGGCAACACCGTCAACATTTCTGAAAATATGTATTTCTGAAAACATGTCAAAACCTTTTCGAACATACATTATTATTAAAACTTGTGTGTGTGTGTGTGTGTGTGTGTGTGTGTGTGTGTGCACTGATGTTAAGTGTCAGTGATATATATATATACACACACAGATAATAGCGGTGATGGCAACACCGTCAACATTTCTGAAAATATGTATTTCTGAAAACATGTCAAAACCTTTTCGAACATACATTATTATTAAAACTATTATTGAGAATTAACACATTATTCTATTAAACTAAAGGCACAATAAAGGCAAGGAAAAATAGATAATTTTTTATTTACACACTTCTTTGTTAATGTAGATATTTTAGCATTGGGCAAGAACCTCCAGGCAATACAACTGTTTTTTGAGCTATTTTCCTAGCATTTAAAAAGAAATTTGAAATAAAATGACACAATAATAGCAATAAGAACGAAGTGTCAGAACATTAAAACTGCCTTTACCATTATACAGTGATTTCTGTCTTTCATAAAGTATTATACTTAATCATTTTTATTAATCATATCAGTAATCATTAACTATATATGCTGATTTTACTGGATAAAAAATAAGCAAGGTACACTTTGATGACCATGAACCAGTATATTTAAGCAAGGTATTGCACACTACTGGTGGATCCAATACTTTTTGTTGACTGGGGATACATTTCAAAGTTACGAAGGTCTTTTGTAAACAAATCTTTAAGCGGGATCAAATACTCACCTCTGACTATAGTAGTGCCAAAGCAGTGCAGTAAAAAAAGATGATGAAAAAAAGATGAATAGCAGTCTTACAATGTGAATCTTCATCTCTGCATGTGTTCCGTCAGCCTTTCTAGCTTGTGGTTCTCACAAACATGTGTAAAATCATAGATAATAAAGTACACTTGTTAAGAAGTTTCCTCTCTAGCTCAAAGGACCATATAAGAATTCTCGCTATCAGGTTTGCGCTAACTAGGGGATTGTACTCGCCCCAGCGTGTCAGTAAAAACACGATACAGGACACTTTACTTTACTGGGTATAGAATTGATTGTATATAAGGTAATTTTTGCTGTCTTCTACTTGTTGCTGTTTAGTGGGTGCGTGATACAGAATGCATGCCACGGCTCCGTGTTCTGGCCTTTTATACTCTTGATGGAGGACGGTGCACTGTGATGTCATAGGTAGATTGTCATTGCTTGGTAAACTGTATGTCTGCCTCTAGTGGTGAAGCATGGAAATACAACTGAATGGGAATCCTTTCTTAAACTGCCGCCCCCAAATATGCATAGCATATTTGCTCCTAATTCTTAGTTAAAAGTCTGTCGGTTTGATCTTGATGTCATCCTCATCTGCTATCTCTGGTAGATTAATGAGACGGGTAACTGGCCGTGTGTATAATTGACCTTTAACGTTGACCTCTGCAGACCTAACTTATCCATCTTGTCCAGGAAATGTCTTTGACATTCTCCCGATCAACTAAAGGGCTTGTGGTAACTGGGGATCAACAATCATGACGACAGACCCAACTGCAAGGGTTTTAGTCTCTGCATGCCATTTGTGGCGTAGTTGGAGATTGGGTAAGTAGTGTCTCATGAAGCTTGACCAAAAATGATCAGTGAGAACTTGACTTTGTCTCTATCTATGTCGTACTATGTATTCATCAGCAGGGTATATCACTTGAGGTAAAGAGCTGTCTAACCGGCCCATGAGCAGAAGATTTGGGGTTGATTGGGTCTAAATCTGCTACATTGGAGCCCATGAAAGCCCAAAAAGTTTGCCAAAAGACACTTGAAGGACTCTTAGACTATGAGATACAAAAAACTCTTTGGCCTGATTGCCAAGCATTGTGTCTGGAGGAAACCAGGCAGTGCCCATTGCCTGGCCAATACCATCCCTACAGTGAAGCATGGTGGTGGCAGCCTCATGCTATGGGGATGTTTATCAGCAGCAGGAACAGAAAGATTAAAACCTGCTATAAAGTGCCTCAGAAAGGAGCAAAGGAAGTGGCTATGGAAAAGCTCTTTGAATATCCTCTAGTGGCCCAGCCAGAGCCCAGACTTGAACGGTATTAAACATCTCTAGAGAGATCTGTTCGCTTAGTGGTAGCTTAGTGATTTAAGGCATTGGACTTTGGATCCGAAGGTCATGAGTTCAAGTCCCAGCCATACCAAAGCTACCACACCTGGGTCCCTGAGCAAGGTCCTCAACAGGCACGTGCACAGGTAGGGCTCAACCTGTGCAGAGCACATGCCCTTTTTGACCTTACACTCCGAAGTGCCCTTTTTTTGGTGGTGTTACTAAATAATCTTGATATAAAAAAAAGGGAGGGGGGTGCCCTTTTTCAGTTTTAGCAGATGCCCCTCAAAAGGTCTGTGCACGGCGCTGGTCCTCAACCCCATATCTGCTCACTTGTATGAATGGGATAAAATGTAAGTCCCTCTGGATAAGGGCGTCTGCCAAATGCTGTAACTGTAACTGTAAGATCTAAAAACGGATGTGCATTGAGCTTGAGAGGTTCTGCAAAGAAGAATGGTAGAAACTACCAAAAAAAAATAAAAAATAGGTGTGCCAAGCTTGTAGCATCATACTTGAAAATACTTGAGGCTGTAATTGGTGCCAAAAGTGATTCAACAAAGTATTGAGCAAAGATGAACGTGTGGTTTTGTTCATTTATTTATTTATTTATTTATTAAAAATTTACAAAGATTTACAAACACATTTCTTTTATGTTGTTCTTATGCACTATTGTTAGTAGAATTTTGAGGAAGATAATGTATTTGATCTATTTTGGAATAAGGCTGTAACATAAAATGTGAAAATTGTGAAGCTCTGTGAATATTTCCGGATGCACTGTATTGTTGATTGGGTCAAATAGAATAAAATAGTAACACTGACACCTGCTGGCTGATGAGGTAAATTGTACTAAGCTCGTGTTACAGTGGGACCCTGAGAGAACATTTTCATGAGGTTCTAGCTATGAGAATAATCCCTGGGTGTGGGTTCCAGTATTTTCCAGATAAAATTATAAGACGTCTGACAAACCATTTTATCTAGTTTTGTTCAGTGTGCTGTGGTTAAAATATGACTTTACAGAGTTAATTATTAATTATTTTTAACAATCTTAAACCTCCAGGACACTTTTATAAACATATATGGTCGTTATGAGTCACACAGAATCAAAAAGTACTTGCTTATCATTTGGCACAAACTTACTGACTCTTGATTTGCCACATAGCAGTACTACAGTGATTAAAACAAACTACTTCCTAGAACTTTGGTCAGAATTTTTCAAAGATCATTTTATGATAATGAAGACCAAAAAGCATTCATATTTTTTAAAACTCAAACTCTTTGTTTGCAATGTGTCAACAAATTATGACAGCTTCTACACCAAAATAACCATGGTTTTATCTTGCTTTTACAAACTAGCTGTGTCTTAAAGAAACCATGATCTGAGGGCAAATGAGCAGTTTCTGAAAAGCTCCAACTGCTTTTCATCAACTGATACTGTTCATGAGATCTCTTTTTACACATGCAATTCAACTTTGTACCTTTGGTGATATTGCATATTCTAAGGAAACACTACATTATTAGTACACTTTAATTTCTGTTTGCTAATAACAAAAAAAAAAAGCATACCATATGTGACACATTACTATAGACATTTTAGTGCCTGCTTAGGGGATGCTTACGTTATAGTACAAAAAGATAAGTGTAAGTGTGATATTACTTTCATGTCTTGAAACTGAGCAGGTAAATGCTATTTGTATTGCTTGTATTAAGGTTTACAATAATCGTTTCAGACAATCTATATTTATAAGTTTTACTGATAAGAGAAAGAGTATCAAAAGATTAAAAAAGTAGATAACTGTAGTTATCTGCACACATCAATACATCTGAGTTAGACTTCTTTATCTCCACAATGGCTGACGGGAGGACGAGAAATTAATTCGGTCTCGGACATACTTAAAAATACATTTCCAAAAAAGCTAAACATCGTGAGAAGGTCGGCCAACCCTGAAGCTAGCTAGTTTGTCTCAGCCCGGGAAAGGATTTGTTCGCCACTTCCAGACCAGTGCCTACAAGCGGTTCCACTGGATTACAGCCTCTGAGGAGCGGTGCACATTGAGTGTGCATCTCTGGTAAGCAGGTTGTATATAAATATATATATTTTTTTTTTAATGTTATTAGACAAATATTGATTCTGAACTGTTCCAGGTGATGTAGGTGCACAGTTGTAGTGGTAGTTTAGAGGTAGTTTAGAGGACTGTGTTTCTTGCTTGAGTAAGATGGTATTCACCCTCAATATGTGAAATGCCTTTTTCCCTGTAATGGCACATTACGCGTTGTTGTATTGCATTTTTGTATAGTATTGATGGTTTCTATAATTGCGACCTGATAGTAGTGGTATTAAGAGGTGCATTAAGTCAGGTAAGTCCCCACTTTTTGTGTTTTGTGTATTTGTCTTACACTGTCTTGTGTTGTCTTTGCACTGTTTGCACCAGGTTGCACACGTTGCACTTTATGTGGCGAGGACACTTACTAGTCCTTAGCCCTGTGTTTTCTGTGATGAGCTCTATGTTGTTGTGTGTAGCACCAGGGTTCAGGAGGAACGTTGTTTCATTTTACTGTGTACTGCGTCAGCTATATATGGTTAAAATGACAATTAAAGCTCCTTCACTTGACTTGACCTGAAGTAACAAGGAAAGAAAAAAATACTGAAGGCCCAGGTACCAAATACACAGGGCCCCTGATTTCAAGTATACTGATTTCAAGTGTACCCAGTGCAGTTTCTGTTTCATAATGACTATGCTAAAAGTGCAGTACAGGCTTAATACTCCCAACAGAAAGCGGAGGTGTTGTAGAATCTGGGTGAAAACCATGATTCATAATAGCAGTAGTTTGCGCAGCATCCTTTCCTCTGAAACCCTTTCTAAGGAGTCAGGATCCACACCAATGACAGTGCTGATAAGAATGTTCACTCTGTTTGCAGCAGCTTCCTTAATTCTGATTCTAAAGGACATAAATAGCAACAAAACTGTAGATAAATAGATCTGGCTGCTAGATTGTACAGAATCTGCAGATTCTCTTTACAGCCAACTTTGGTCTTTTTACATCTAATAGTTTGTATGTTTTACTGTCTAAAGAAACTTCCTGATAATTCCTGAAGCATCTTTACATTCACTTCTTTTATAGAAACATTCTTTGGAGTGTGTTTCTCATAAAACATGAAAAATTAAGACCTCTTTTCTAAGATAGTTGGTAAACTTGTTACCAGGAGGAAAAAAGAAACACATTACAATAAACCATGACTATGTCTAGGCTTTTTTCTACCTGTAAACTCTGAGTTCTTTAAAGTGAATGTAAAAAAGATAAGATTCTACCAGAAAACAATACCTTGAGGAAACAATGAGAAAAAACTATATATCCCTAAATCTTTTCATCCTGATGGGTCTTTATATGAAGTAGTACCTTTGTTCACTAACTAAATGTTCTATTCTTGCTCATTTGTGCATTCCCCTAGGTGCAGGTGGATCACACCCATGTTATTGAGATTCTGCAAGACTTTAAACTCAGCTGGCATGGAGTGCATTCTCTTGTTTGATGGTTTGTTATCATAATAGTGATTGTTAAGTTTCTGGTGGGTGTGTGGGTGTGTTTCAAAGGGCCAGAAACCATATAGGTTGACATTGTTGCACAGTTCCAGTGCCAAGCTGACCATCATAATACCAGAGCTGAGGCGCACTGATCGAATTCCCTGACCACGCCAAAAGCCTGTCAGATTCCTCAGGTAACTCGGGTTAAAAAAAATGGCCCGTGGACCATTGTTGCTGAAGTCTGACAGTGAGTAGAGGGCACGCAGAGAAACAGCTGTATTCCGTTGAAATGAGAAGGCCGGCAAAAAGAGTAGAGAGTCCCCATACACCTGCATATCCGTCACAAATGGCCGCTGACGGGAATTTAATGCTTGGTACCTGTAGAGCATAAGAGAGAGAAATGAGCTACACATTCGAGACACACACACACACACACACACACACACACACACACACACACACACACACACCCCGACCGATCAAGATGGCGCCGTCACGACTGCTCCGGCTACGCTTTCTCCTTTTTTGTTTATTTTGTACTTTTATTTAAGTAGTTACAGTTCCATCTACACAAGATGGACACCATTAGATATGACAGAGACACTCTTATATCTATTGGTGTACAATGCACTCACCTTTCGCCGTTTTTAAACCCGGACCCATGCTGGGCGAGCGAGATCCTGAGGGAGAACAAAGGACGCGACCCGTACCGGCGTCCGCGAGGGAAACGAGCCGGCATCAGGAACAAGCTGAGGGCACGCGCACACCGTGCTCCCTTACCTAGTATCCTGCTAGCCAATGTCCAGTCACTGGAGAACAAGCTCGACGACCTCAGGGCAAGGGTCAAGTTCCAGAGAGACATTCGGGACTGCAACCTTCTCTGCTTCACCGAGACATGGCTGAACCCAGCCATCCAGCCGGCCGAGTTTTTCTCGGTTTACCGCATGGACAGAACACTGGAGTCGGGGAAGTCAAGAGGAGGTGGAGTGTGTCTGATGGTGAACAACCACTGGTGGGACGGCGCGAGCATTGTTCCTCTTTCTCGCTCCTGCACACCAAACCTGGAACTACTGACCATCAAATGTCGGCCCTTTTATCTACCTGTCATAGTCAGTGCCGTTTATATTCCACCTCAAGCGGACACGGACACTGCGGTATGGGACTTACATGAGTCACTAACGCAACACCAAATACAGCATGCGCTGTAATACAAATGCGCTCATTGTGGTCGGAGTTTTCAACAGTGCCAACCTCAAGCGCGCACTCCCGAACTTTTATCAGCACATCACCTGCCCCACCAGAGGCGAAAGAACACTGGAACACTGCTATACAACACTGAAGAACAGCTACAAGGCACAACCACGTCCACCGTTTGGAAAATCGGACCATGCCGCCATCTTCCTCCTGACTGTTTACAAACAAAGGCTGAAACAGGAAGCTCCGGTTCAGAGGGAGGTCGCACGCTGGACTGACCAATCGGTGGCCGCTCTGCAGGACGCTCTGGATGACACAGACTGGGACATGTTTCGGCGCAGCGCTGATGACGTCAACATGTTTACGGAAGCGGTTGTGGGATTCATCGGGAAACTAGCGGATGATACGGTGCAGAAAACCACCATCAGAACGTTTCCCAACCAGAAGCCGTGGGTGGATAAAACCATCCGCGACGCTCTGAGATCCCGCTCCGCTGTCTACAACATGGGGCTCGCCACCAGGGACATGGATGAGTACAAGGCTGCGTCTTACAGTGTTCGCAGAGCGGTGAAGGATGCAAAGCGGCGCTACAGGAGGAAACTAGAGTCACAGTTTCAACATGGTGGCTGTAGGAGCCTGTGGCAGGGACTAAGGACAATAACAGACTATAAAACACCATCTTCTAGAATGGTGAATGCGGACGCTTCTCTGGCAGACGAGCTAAACACCTTTTACGCTCGTTTCGAGGCTGCAGCTAACCACGCTAATGGTGCTAGTGTCACAACCAGCGTGCACGCCGAGAGAGCCGGAGAGGTAAACACATTTACCATCTCGGAGCATGACGTGAGGAGGGCATTCAAGAGAGTGGATACCAGGAAGGCAGCAGGACCAGATGGCATCACAGGTCGGGTTCTAAAAGCTTGCGCTGACCAACTAGCACCAGTGTTCACTGAGATATTCAACCTCTTACTGGAACAGTCCCATGAGGTTGTCCCCCCATGTTTTAAACAGTCCACTATTGTTCCTGTCCCGAAGAAACCCCAGCCCGCCTGCCTCAATGACTATCGCCCTGTAGCTCTGACCTCAGTAGTGATGAAGTGCTTTGAGAGACTGGTCAGAGACTTCATCACTGCATTACTACCAGACACACTGGACCCTTTACAGTTTGCGTACCGTCAGAACCGCTCTACTGAGGACGCCATTGCTCAACTCCTCCACACCACGATGAGCCATCTGGACCAAAGTACCGGGAATTATGCAAAGCTGTTGTTCGTAGACTACAGTTCAGCGTTTAACACCATAATTCCCTCCACACTCACCTCTAAGTTAGAGGTCCTGGGCCTCAGCCAGCCGCTGTGTCAATGGATCTCTAACTTCCTGACAGACAGACCACAAGCCGTACGGGTGGAAAAACACACCTCATCCACCCTCACCCTCAGCACTGGAGCTCCCCAGGGTTGTGTTCTGAGCCCCCTGTACTCGCTGTACACATATGACTGTGTGGCCACATCCAACTCCACCACCATCATCAAGTTTGCTGACGACACTGTTGTGGTGGGCCTGATCAACAACAACGATGAGACGGCCTACCTACAGGAGGTTAAAAACCTGGAGAGATGGTGCCAGGAGAACAACCTTCTCCTGAACGTCAGCAAAACTAAGGAGTTGATCGTGGACTTTAGCACAAAGCGGGAGCGGTCATACCAACCGCTAAACATCTGCGGGACTCCAGTGGAAAGAGTGGACAGTTTCCGGTACCTGGGTGTTCACATCACACAGGACCTGTCTTGGTCCTATCACACTAACACCCTGGTGAAGAAGGCCCGGCAGCGTCTGTACCATCTAAGACGCTTGAGGGACTTTAAACTACCCTCTCAGGTGCTAAAGACTTTCTACACCTGCACCATTGAGAGCCTTCTGATGAGTAGCATCACTTCCTGGTTCGGGAACAGCACCATGCAGGACAGACGAGCCCTCCAGAGGGTGGTGCGTTCAGCTGAACGTACCATCCACACCGAGCTCCCTGACCTGCAGGACATCCACAGCACGCGGTGCAGGACCAGAGCCAGGAAGAAGGACCTCAGCCATCCCAAAAATGGACTCTTCTCTTTGTTGCGTTCAGGGTAACGCTTCTGCTCACTGAAAGCGAACACAGAGAGAATGAAGAGGAGCTTCTTCCTGCAGGCCATTCGGTGTTTAAACCAGGAAACACCCAGGATCTAAAAGCTGGTCCACTCTCACCATCATCACACTTCTTCTCTGTACATACCTCACCTCTCGCACCACGACACTTTAAACTCTGGACTTGCACAGCAAAGTGCACTTTTTATTTATTTATTTATTTTATACCACAGCATTCTGCACACGGCCACTTTATGGACACTCTGTACCGCACACGGACACTTACGGACCCTTACACCACACCATACCGCACACAGACACTACACTTACGGACCCTTACACCGCACTATACTGCACACGGACACTTTATGGACAACCCATCACTAAAATTGTCTATTGTTTACACTTTGGTACACACTGTTCACTGTTTCACCGTCTACTGCCATAAGGATTTTCTTTGTATATACATTTTTCTCTCTTTGTTTACATACCTATTTTTTATATATCCTTATACCTTATATTATACTTTATATAGTTTTTATACTTTATTTATCTGCTTTTTTCTTCCCCCCCACCTTATTCCCCTCTTGCCAGACCATCGTATAAAGCATTTCACTGCATGTCGTACCCTGTATGTATGTGTATGTGATGGATAAAATTTAATTTGATTTGATTTGACATATTATCGAAACAGGATTCTGAAGGTTTAATAATCACATGAGTATCATCCTTTCATGGATCCATTGTGAATTATTGTACTAACTATCATCCAAACAGATCATTTGAATATTTGTTTAACTAGTAATTCCAAAAAACAATTCAATTTCTGTGTGAATGTGTAGGGGAAAAGACCCTGCTTACACAGGAAGCACTATTTACTTTGTCTCCTTCTACAGAATGGGTAGTCTGGTCTCTTCACTGGATTCAGTTATGCTTTATGATTTTTTGTAGCTCCAGCCCTATTAATAAGCCCTCCAGTGGGAAGCATATACAGGGATTACCAGAATAGTCTCAGAGAAATGTGGTCCAAACTTATCGGGCCTGAACGTAATTCTTACTTGTCAATGACCTTGACCTTTACACATATGTAAAAAGTGTCTTCAGGGAAAGAACAAAATGAACATAATTTATACTTTTTAACATTTCTTCTCATTTTATGCAGTAAAAACACTAATTTTCTTTACTACCCATGCATCAGATGGATCTCCAGTGCTTCTCTACATGCATAAAGTAGTAGTAGGAACTAGTTAGCTCTGGTTAAACAGTTTGTCAGGTTCAGAAATTCTAAGCTTTTAGGCTGAGCCTTAGCATTGTAGAATAGAGGTTATTCTATAATCCAGTCTGCCTGTCTTGAGATGTTTCATTGTTCTGCCAAGAACTCAAGCTATGTTCTCAACCTAAACCTGTTGAATAGCATTTGCATACAAGCAGTCAGGTTATTTGTCACCATCACACTCTTCATTTATTTTGCTTGTATATCTTAGGAATATCCCTAGAAACCTCAATTCACTACTGTAGTGTTCCTAGAAGCTGAGGTGATTCTAACCTCTTCCAGCTGTCCACAATGAATATTTGGCTTTTTGCCCAGTTCAAGTATTTTATTGGCAATGCTCTTTCACATGCTTCTAATCTTTCAAAAACAGTTAAAATGTCATTGTTAACATATTCGTTTTCAAATCTTTGGAGTCAAAGCATTTCTGTCTATCTCGTTTTTTGTATTAAGCAACTTCATGTGGGGATGTTAAACATGCATAGAGCAGCTATAAATTAGTTTTAACCAGACATATACAGCTCTCATAAAAGAGCTTAACCTTGAAGTATTCTTTTCTCAATTAGCACTAAGAAACCTAAACTAGCCCTTGTCTTGATCATTATGAAAACTTAAAAAAACTTACAACATAAATTATTATTTTAATTACCTTTTCTTTATCACCTGAAAATGTGTTTGAATGATCAGAACGCTATTGTTCATTACTGTGTGGCCCAGTACACAAGACATTTGTTCTTTGCTAATTAATGAATGAGTTCTTTTGGCTACACAATTTAATATTAAATTTTAGTCCAGAAGCATTAATGACAGCATCATGTTTTTAATGTTCTATCATACATGACATATCAGGTCATAGGTCGTGTATGTTAAAATATATATTAAAAACTAAGGCTATATCGGTGGAAGTATAGTACCTATGAGTGGCATACAATAGAATTGTACAACTGTATGTACAACTCACTTTGTACAACTGTATGTACAACTGTTGTACAACTGTATGTACAACTCACTTTTGAAAGAGGATACTAGGGTTGGCTGTAACAAGGTTAGTTTTGTTTCCTGCATCTTTCTCATGTCCATTGCTCACTGGAGGAAGATTACACCTGAGAAGCAAAAGAGAGAAAAAGTACAATGAGATCCAAGGAAAGATCTGACATGTAAAGTTTGTCAGTACATTCCTTTCAGGTTAGTCAGTCAATTTCTTTTGCTGACTTTATCGGTCTGGGTATCGCGTGCCATTGCATTTTTAAAGAACCATTTCTCCATTTAAGATTCTGCACTGTCAAAACTCAAAAGCAATGCAAAATTGGTAAAAAAAAAATGTATGGAGTTAATATGTAAAGTCTGTCAGTACATTCCTTTCAGGTTAGTCAGTCAATTTGTTTCGCTGACTTTATCTGTCTGGGTATAGTGTACCATTGCATTTTTAAAGAACCGTTGCTCCTTTTAGGATTCTGCACTGTCAAAACTCAAAAGCAATGCAAAATTTGTAAAAAAAAATTAATGGAGTTAATATACTACCAATATATAATGTACCTGGTTCCCTTGTGTCATAATGTATATAAAAGTGGGGATGGACACTTTGGTTTTAATAGACATTTTAAGGACAATCACAAACAAAATCACTTCAATTCGTACGGTCAATATCTGCCATACACATCCATCCCCATCTAGATTCAAGTACATACATATATTTTCTATTTATTATTTTTTATCCTTAAATTCTATTCCTTTTTTCATGCTTAAATGTCAGACGGTCATAAGGAGAATTTAACTGCATGTCATACTCTGTATGTATGTGTATGTGACAAATTTTTTTTAACTTGAACTTGATCTGGCAAGCCATTGTTGATAGTAAATGAAACCTTACAAGAAACCAGATTTCAATGGAAAGTGACCCTTATTTGGATGACACTAAATGCCCATTCGTTATAGATTTATTGCTTAGTTTGTATCGTTTGTACATCCACTAATAAAAATTTACTTTTGCTCTGTACAGACCTGATGACAAATGAGGCAGAGTCGATTTGTTTTCCACAACCACTTTTGGCTAAGATGCCTCCATTGCCAACTACAGCACAAGTATCCCATGGTGCTTTTTTAAAGGGGCTCTCCTAAATATGTGTACACACATTATTACTATTGCAAGATTACTATTGACAATTAAATTATTTATAAATGAGATTGATGAATAAAGGCTATATGGACAATTTAATATATTGTATTCTCTTTGTGAATATTTGTATAACACTATACCTTGGGGAATACATCAAAGAGGTCTGGTGTCACTGTTGCTTTTTTTTTAGCTGCATCATAAGAAATATTTGTTCCCACAGGCGAGTTCTCCTGTGTAACCACTGCATTAGAAATCGCATTGCAACTTCTGCTGAGAAGTGACCTGGGAAAAGAAAAAAGATTTAATTTTATATATAAAGAGAGAGAGCGAGAGAGAAAGAGAGAGAGATGGAGAGAGGTAGCTCAGTGCTTAAGATATTGGTCTGAGCAAGGCCCTTAACCCAACTAAGTAGTATGAATGCGATGACTGTAAGCCACTCTACATAAGGTTGTTTGCCAAATTGCCAAATGCTGCAAATAAAATAAAAATGTAAAAAAAAAAAAAAAGTACAAACATTTGTTAGACTAGCATTGTTTTCTGTAGCTAACGTTAATTGGAACAAGTTAATTCCTGTCAATGGCAGATATCATTATTACGTTTATGACCTCATGACCTTCTGACTAGAAGTCCAACACCTTAACGACATAGCTACCACTTCCCCTTTAATAATAGTAAATCAGTAGGATATTAACTTAATTTTATCAAATAAAAACATTTATATCTTAATACTGGATTATTGTCAAAAGTTTTTACTTTTACTGGAGAGTAATTTTTGTCTTCTGTTTAAAATTCTTTGATTTTACACATTTAATAAAAAAAAAGTTATATATATTTTTATAATTTCTTTTTTTAACATTTAGATGCTTTATTTATACTTTCATATACATTTATGACATTGACATTTTTTTTATAATCTTTTTACTCCACCAAAGACCTGGTGACGGAGCTAATGTTGGTATATGTGGAGGGACCTGTGTGTTTGTTACCTGATTGATTGAATGTTGTTCTCCTGTTTTTCTAATTTGAAAATGTCATTTCCTAACAGTTTGTCGGAACTGTCATTTTTCCTGGAACACAAACCCACACATGTACAATAAGAAAGTCACCCCACGATGCTCAGAGATAAATACACATAATTCACTTTAATTCTTATGTTCTGTAAAGCTGCTTTAAAACAAAAATGTCCACTGTGAAAAGCGTTATAGAAATCAAATTGGGGTCAGGGTCGGGGTCAGGGTCAGGCAAGACTGCTCTCAGGGGCAGTCTTTCTTGTTTGGTCTTTCATAATAGCTTTCTAAGATTTCTGTAAACAATAACTGATGTTACTTAAACTGGTGTGGCTTTCTTACTTGTTTTTTGCAGGATTTTTGTTTGTAACGCTGTGTGGAGTGCTGGGAGCCGCATCCCTTTGAGAAGAAACATAAAAAAATTAGTTTTTTCCCCACATTTAATACATAAAAGACAAAAATACAAAAATGGGAATTTTTATAAACTAAATGTAAAAAATGGTTCTATTTCCATTGTACATTTTTGTGCATGCTTAAGCAATAATTCATACCTTCCTGTTTCGCTGGTGTATAAATATGTGGTGACGTAAGACAAATTTCCGATTTCTTTTGTGTGTTAGAGAAAAAAAAAGAAAAAGGAAAAAATATTTATGCAATAAATAACCTTTGTTTACAATTACAGAGATCAGACGTTTTCTGTAGTTCTTGACCAGGTTTGCACACACTGCAGCAAAGATTTTGGACCACTCCTTCATACAGGACTGTTCCTGGGCAACACAGGGTTTTAGCTCCCTCTATAGATTTTCTATTAGGTTCAGGTCTGGAGACTGGCTAGGCCACTCCAGGACCTTAAAATGTTTCTTATGAAGCCACTCTTTTGTTGCCCTGGCTGTGTATTTGGGGTCATTGTCATGCAGGAAGACCCGGCCATGACCCATCTCCAATGCTCTTACTGAGGGAAGGAGGTTGTTGCCAGAATCTCGCGATACATGGCCCAATCCATTCTCCCCTCAATAAGGTGCAGTCGTCCTGCCCCCTTTGCAGAAAAGCACCCCCGAAGCATGATGTTTCCACCCCCATGTTTTACCGTTGTAAGGATGTTCTTGGGATTATACTCATCATTCTTCTTCCTTCAAACACAGCGAGTGGAGTTTATACCAAAAAGTTATATTTTGGTCACATGACATTCTTCCATGTCTCCTCTGGATCATCCAGATGGTCTTTGGCAAACTTTTGACAGGCCTTGACATGTGATGGTTTGAGCAGGGGTACCTTGCGCATGCTGCAGGATTTTAATCCGTGATGGCTTAGTGTGTTACTAATGGTAACCGTTGAGACTGTGGTCCCAGCTCTCTTTAGGTAATTGACCAGGTCCTCCCGTGTAGTTCTGGCTGATCATCTACCTTTCTCAGGATCATTGCTACTACACGAGGCGAGATCTTGCATGGAGCCCCAGTTCGAGGGAGATTGACAGTCATCTTGAATTTCTTTCATTTTCTAATAATTATGCCAACAGTTGTTGCCTTCTCACCAAGGTGTTTGCCTATTGTCCTGTAGCCCCTCCCAGCCTTGTGTAGGTCTACAATTGTGACCCTAGTGTCCTTATCAAATACTTATTCGCCCCCACTATATATATATATATATATATATATATATATCAAAAATTGTAGACACACTCTCTCTCACAAAGAGTTTTTTTTTTTTTATCTATATAAAAATTG
>MU551670.1:9731823-9749929 GCA_024362625.1 Silurus asotus | reverse complement strand
GTATATAGTGTAGAGAGAGAGAGATATGTGTGTGTCTATATATATATATATATATATATATATATATATATATATATATATATATATAATTTAGTAAAAACGAGCCTGTCTCTAAGGAGATACATATGCAGGGTGGCTTTAATTCTTTGTTCTTGCAGTCATTTGTGAAATTATTAAAATTATTATACTATTAAAATTGTAATTTTAAGGGGTAAAGTATCAGCACGTTTTTTTTAATGCATCCTGACAAACTGTCTCCTCTTTGCTAAATCCAAGGTAAAAAAACATCTATTGTTTTTCTTACACCCTGACATAACATCTTCTCTTTTCTGATATCATACCCAGTTTAAAAACATTTCTGGCCTTCGATGTTTAGGTGCCTCTTTTTTACACCGCTCATTTTATGTTTTTCATAGTACTCCTACTACAGATTTATTTACTTTGATTATTTATAGTTTACAGCGAAAGGTTCTCATACTTCTTGGTGCAAAACTAAAGGTTATATTCTGTCATATATGTTTTTATGCTTATTGCCAAACATTAAGCTTGATTATATTTCATAACTGTCTCTACATAATAGACTGTTAGTCTACCAATACTGAGATTAATAATGCTGAAATTAAGTCTGAATTAAGTCTGAATTAAGTCTGAATTAAGTCTGTGTGTGTGTGTGTGTGTGTGTGTGTGTGTGTGTGTGTGTGTGTGTGTGTGTGTGTGTGCGCACTGATGTTAACTGTCAGTGATATATACAGATAATAATGGTGATGGCAACACCATCAACATTTCTGGAAATATGTATTTCTGAAAACGTGTCAAGACCTTTCCAAAGCATACATTATTATTGATACTATTATTGAGAATTAATACATTATTCTACTAAACACAAGGCACATTAAAATATAATTTTTTGTTTACACACTTTTTGTTAATGTAGATATTTTTAGCATTGGGCAAGAACCTCCAGGCAATAAAACTGTTTTTTAAACTATTTTCCTAGCATTTAAAAAGAAATTTGTATTAAAAGGACACGATAATAGCGATAAGAATCACGTGTCAGAACAGTAAAACTGCCTTTACCATTATACAGTGATTTCTGTTAGGTCATCGAAATCTTTCATGCAGTATTATACTTAATCATTTTTATTAATCCTATCATTAATCATTAATCATATATGCTGACATTACTGGAGAAAAAATAGGCAAGGTACACTTTGATGACCATGAACCAGTATATTTAAGCAAGGTATTGCACACTACTGGTAGATTCAATACTTTTTGTTGACTGGCTCTTTGTTTCTTTAAAAAACAAGAGCCAGTCCTGCATGACCCAGGGATTAAAATAGACTTGTAGCACATGTAAAAGACTAAAGTTCCTTAAACTTTACTTGTAGCACTTACAAATACTTACAAGTGCTTACAAGATATAAAAAGTCAAATCTGATTAAGTAAAACTTAAGGTATTCCTCCTAATAAGCATTCAATTAAGGGCAAACATTTTAAATAGAATTACTTAAAAAAAAGAAATGTATTTCCATAAATGTCAGAATTGTTAACTAAAGGCAAAAACACTAACTATACCCTATTCAGTATATGTGCTTTATGATGCTCAGTGTATTTGTATTCCACGGGGATACATTTCAAAGTTACGAAGGTCTTTTGTAAACAAATCTTTAAGCAGGATCAAATACTCACCTCTGACTATAGTAGTGCCAAAGCAGTGCAGTAAAGAAAGATGACGAAAAAAAGATGAACAGCAGTCTTACAATGTGAATCTTCATCTTTGCATGTGTTCCGTCAGCCTCTCTAGCTTGTGGTTCTCACAAACATGTGTATGATCATAGATAATACAGTACACTTACTCGGTCAAAGTCTGTCTTGTTTTTCTTCATTCCTGGCATTTGATCCTTCCCCTTTTTTTCTTCTTCATGCTAAATGTTGATCAATGTATGAAGCTTCTCTCCTTTTGTCTCTGTCCCCCTGCCCTCACCCCTACCTCACACCCACACTTTTTTTTTTTACTTTTTGTAGAATTCCTGTGCTTTTTTTTTTTCTTTTTTAATCAAAAGTAAAGTAAGTTTGTGGGTATAAAGTTTTTGAATATAAGGTTATTCTGAAAGCCAGTGTTACAGCTAAAAAAAAAAGTTCTAGTATAACGTAATTTGATTGGCTGTTGGATTTGGTATAAAAGAGATAGAACCCTGCAAAACAGTCAGAAGCCAATGGACTAGGGAGCAACACAGTCTTTTGACCTACACAGAACTACACAGAACTACACAGTTTATTTGTTTAGAAAGGTAAAGATCCTAAGTTTTTTTTTGTTTTTATTTAAAAATCATGATTAAAAAGTAAAAGAAACAACCTTGGATTCAAGACCTTTATTCGTAGTTGTTTTGTACCGAGTACAAAGGAACTCTGAGGTCCTGGGCTAGTGAGTCAGTTTGTTGCACTCACAGTTTATATATACTAGTTTATATTTAAAGTTAATTATAGTGACTAAAAAAAGCAGTCCAGATAAAAAAAAAAAATGCCCTATGATAAAAGTAAATGCCCTTCAGTTTATTAACAACAGTAACACCCAGAATGCAATAAACTGGGTTACATGTAAATGTTTAATTACGATTTCATTTGTATCACTTTTAACTACATAATGGACATTGTCACAAAGCAGCCTTATGTACTGTAAATCAGAATATAGTTTGTGCTCCGTAATTAGCAAGCCATAAGCTTCAGGGGTAAGAAATATTTCCCTGCGGCAACACAAAGAAGACATCTTATGAAAAGGAAGTAATTTTCTTTTGTGTGTTTCAGATAATGTGATTATGATTTATTACTCTTTCACAAGCTATTCCAGCCATTAGGGTTGCACAAGCCAATGAACTCTTAGACCCAGTCCCAAACCCGAACAAATGGGGAAGGTTGTATGTACCTGTACATTTTAGATTTAGATGGAACTTTGCTGTTAAATTTGATCATTAACAGACTTAACAGGTTTCAGTCAAACTACTATCTCATAAACCACACAGAGGCCAGACATATAGTCTCAGCCATGCTCAACCTACCCCTCAGATTTGTTTCACTTGCAGTCCAAATGTAAGAGATTTCTCCCAATTTTTGCAATTTATATTACAAATAATATAGTAATGTGCATCATAGACCCACTGTTTTACATACAAATGGCATGTAATTATATAAAATGCTTTTCTATTAAACAAGTTTAAAAACAAATTAAATCTGGCAACCATATAATTATAACTGTCTTGTCTGAGGATTTGTAAAAAATAAATACATTAAATTAAATGTAATTAATGTTGTGGTCTTCCTCCTGCTGTGATCTTTATTATTAAGCGTTGGCACCATTTGATAGAAGCAGGCATGGTCATACTCATAATAGACCAAAAGGTCTGACAAATACTTTGATTTAAGACTACTAAAATATATATTTTTGGGACATTTTATAGTTTTTGAATTAATGAATTCAAAACAATGAGGTTTGTAGAAGACAGGGATGGCATAAAGAAATCATTTGTATTGTAGTAAGGAGTCTAGCTGCTGCATTTTGTATTAATTAGAGTTATTTTTTTTTCTGGACTCATTAAATCATCAAGAAAGCCATTGCATTAAAATAATCATACCCAACTGTAATGAAATAATGGACTATACTTTTTTGTTCAAGCATTAATTAACACAAGCAAGGAGACACAGTCCTGACTGCAGGTTTAGTTAAAGTCTAAATGCTGTGACACAACCTTTTCTATGTTCTTGAAGAAAAAGAGTAGTATGAGTTCTGCCCATAATTAGACAGGGCAAGGGTGAGGTCGCGGCTGCTAGGTTAAAGGGTTTAGCGACATAGCTTGTGCTTATTTTTATAAGGGTTTTGTTGGTTCCTTTTAGTATTCAAGTAGTAGACATTTGACATTTGTTTGGGCTGTTGAACTGAAATAATAAAAAAAAAATCCTATTTCTTCCCTAATGTTTTCAAAAACATTAACATAATTGATAACACTGAAATGAGCCTTTTTTACTGTTGTTGTTTTTAAATACATAGAGAGATCTATAGATCTAGCAGCATTAAGGGACCTTGTATAGTTTAAATGCACTTCTTCCATGCATTTAAAAAAACCATGGTATACCATCAGCATTGAGGCTACATTATCCATAGTGTAGAAAAACGGTTGACAGTAAACATTCAGCCCTCGGAAGGAGGTTGAATGTAAAAACTCAGTCACCTCAGTAAGTTATGCACGGTCAAACATCACTCAAAGAAATCTGGAAAATCTTGAATAAAACTATATATAGTAGTAGAAACGACTGGATGGTTGATAAAGTAACGTAATAAAAATAAAAATTCCACACAGTATGGTAGTAATCTGATATAATTGCAGGCACTATTAGACCAATTATATATCTAGATTGACTAATGCCACCTTTGGAATGGTTTTATTACTTTTTGAACACTTCTGTACCGTAAGCAGTGGTATACTGGATCGTTAATAATTGTCAATTGCGTCAAGTGTTATTTATGGATATGGAACACATTGTTAGTTTCTATCATGAAACATATAATATATACAGTGCCCTCCACAATTATTGGCACCCCTGTTTAAGATGTGGGCATGGACTTATAAAAATTCTCCTTTTTTTTAAAACAACATAGAACCCAAATGCAAAAAAAGAGAAAAATCCAACCTTTCATTTAAGTACATTACTTTGGTGGTAAAAAAATCACACACCCCTGATGTTAATACTTTGTACAACCTCCTTTTGCCAACAAGACAGCACTTAATCTCCTCATATAACATTTCACAAGATTGGAGAACACAGAGAGAGGGATTTTTGACCATTCTTCTTTGCACAATCTTTCTAGATCATCCAGTGTCCTGGGTCCTCTCTTATGCACTCTTCTCTTTAGCTCGCCCCACAGGTTTTCGATTGGGTTGAGGTCTGGGGACTGAGATGGCCATGGGAGGACCTTGAGTTTGTGACTGCTGAACCACTTTTGTGTAGATTTTGCCACATGTTTTGGATCATTATCCTGCTGAAAGACCCAATGACGACCCATCTTCAGCTTTCTGGCAGAGGCCATCAGGTTTTTATTTAAAATATCCTGGTACTTCAAAGCGTTCATAATGCCATGCACCCTAACAAGGTTCCCAGGGCCTTTGGAAGAGAAACAGGCCCACAGCATCACAGATCCTCCACCATACTTCACGTTGGGCATGAGGTGCTTTTCGGCATACTCATTCGCCAGACCCACTTAGAGTGTTTGTTGCCAAAAAGCTCAATCTTAGTCTCATCTGACCAAAGCACACGATCCCAGTTGAAGTCCCAGTACCGCTTAGCAAACTCCAGACGTTTACGTTTGTGAGTGTTAGTGAGAAAAGGCTTTTTCCTTGCATGCCTCCCAAACAGCTTGTTGGCATGTAGAGAGCGTCTGATGGTTGTTTTGGAGACTCTGTGACCCCAAGATGCCACTCTTTGATGCAATTCTGTGACGGTGAGCTTGGGAAATTTTTTTACTTCTCTTACCATCCTCCTCACTGTGCGTTGTGGCAAGATAAACTTGGGACCTCTTCCAGCCTTGTTTGTCACTGTTCCAGTTGTTTTAAACTTCTTAATGATTCCTCTGACTGTAGATACCGGCAAGTTAAGGCGAGTGGCTATTTTCTTGTAGCCATTGCCTAACTTATGAAGGTCGACACACATCTGCCTTACTTGAATGGTGTGTTCTCTTGTCTTTGCCATGTTGACAAATAGGCCTCTGTGTCACGTCATATTTATACCCCAGGAAAACAGGAAATCATGAATTAATAATTAAAAGTCCCTAGATACCCTGACCAACCTTAGCAACTACAGAAAAAAAAATATATATATAAAAAAAAAAAAACAATTAAATTTTTCAGAGGAATTGTTAGGGGTGCCAATAATTGTGGGACACGTAATTTAAAGTTGGTTTTTTTTTTTTTTCTAAATGTTTGATTTTTTTACCACCAAAGTAATGTACTTAAATAAAAGGTTGGATTTTTCTCTTTTTTTTTGCATTTGGGTTCTATGTTGTATAAAAAAAAGGAGAATTTTTTGAAGTCCACGACCACATCTTAAACAGGGGTGCCAATAATGGTGGAGGGCACTGTATGTAATTCTGAAAACGTGTCAAAACCTTTTCGAAGCATACATTATTATTGATACTATTATTGAGAATTAATACATTATTCTATTAAACTCAAGGCACAATAAAGGCCAGGAAAAATAGATACACAAACATTTTTGTTAATGTAGATATTTTAGCATTGGGCAAGAACCTCCAGGCAATACAACTGCTTTTTGAGCTAAAAGTTTGTCGGTTTGATCTTGGTGTCATCCTCATCTGCTATCTCTGGTAGATTAATGAGACGGGTAACTGGCCATGTGTATAATTGACCTTTAACGTTGACTTCTGCAGACCTAACTTGTCCATCTTCTCCAGGAAATGTCTTTGACACTCTCCCGATCAACTAAAGGGCTCGTGGTAACTGGGGATCAACAATCATGACGACAGACCCAACTGCAAGGGTTTTAGTCTCTGCATGCCATTTGTGGCGTAGTTGGAGATTGGGTAAGTAGTGTCTCATGAAGTTTGACCAAAAATGATCAGTGAGAACTTGACTTTGTCTCCATCCATGTCGTCCTATGTATTCATCGGCAGGGTATATCACTTGAGGTAAAGAGCTGTCTAGCCGCCCCATGAGCAGAAGATTTGGGGTGTTTGGGTCTAAATCTGCTACATTGGAGCCCATGAAAGGCCAAAAAGTTTGCCAAAAGGCACCTGAAGGACTCTTAGACTATGAGATTCAAAAAACTCTTTGGCCTGAATGCCAAGCATTGTGTCTGGAGGAAACCAGACACTGCCCATTGCCTGGCCAATACCATCCCTACAGTGAAGCATGGTGGTGGCAGCATCATGCTATGGGGATGTTTATCAGCAGCAGGAACAGAAAGATTAAAACCTGCTATAAAGTGCCTCAGAAAGGAGCAAAGGAAGTGGCTATGGAAAAGCTTTTTGAATATCCTCTAGAGCCCAGACTTCAACGGTATTGAACATCTCTAGAGAGATCTGGTCGCTTAGTAGTAGCTTAGTGATTTAAAGCATTGGACTTCTGATTCGAAGGTCATGAGTTCAAGTCCCAGCCATAACAAAGCTACCTCACCTGGGCCCCTGAGCAAGGTCCTCAACCCCATATCTGCTCACTTGTATGAATGGGATAAAATGTAAGTCGCTCTGGATAAGGGCGTCTGCCAAATGCGGTAGCTGTAAGATCTATAAACGGATGTGCATTGAGCTTGAGAGGTTTTGCAAAGAAGAATGGTAGAAACTGCCAAAAAAAAAAAAATAGGTGTGCCAAGCTTGTAGCATCATACTTTAAAATACTTGAGGCTGTAATTGGTGCCAAAAGTGCTTCAACAAAGTATTGAGCAAAGGTTGTAAATACTTATGAACGTGTGGGTCTGTTCATTTTTTTTATTTTTTTTTATAAATTTACAAAGATTTACAAACACATTTCTTTCATGTTGTTCTTATGCACAATTGTTAGTAGAATTTTGAGGAAGATAATGAATTTTATCCATTTTGGAATAAGGCTGTAACATAAAATGTGAAAATTGTGAAGCTCTGTGAATATTTCCGGATGCACTGTATTGTTGATTGGGTCAAATAGAATAAAATGGTAACTCTAACACCTGCTGGCTGATGAGGTAAATTGTACTAAGCTCGTGGTACAGTGGGACCCTGAGAGAAAATTTTCATGAGGTTCTAGCTATGAGAATAATCCCTGGGTGTGGGTTCCAGTATTTTCCAGATAAAATTATAAGACGTCTGACAAAGCATTTTAAATAGTTTTGTTCATTGTGCTGTAGATAAAATATGACTTTACAGAGTTAATTATTAATTCTTTTAAACAATCTCAAACCTCCAGGACACTTTTATAAAACATATATGGTCGTCATGAGTTACACAGAATCAAAAAGTACTTGCTTATCATTTGGCACAAACTTTGAGGTATAGTAAAACTCCACAATGGAGCCATTTTACTCACTCTTGATTTGCCACATAGCAGTACTACAGTGATTAAAACAAACTACTTCCTAGAACTTTGGTCAGAAATTTTTAAAGATCATTTTATGATAATAAAGACCAAAAAGCATTCATATTTTTCATAACCCAAACTCTTTGTTTGCAATGTGTCAACAAATTATGACAGCTTCTACACCTAAATAACCATGGTTTTATCTTGCTTTTACAAACTTGCTGTGTTTTAAAGAAACCATGATCTGAGGGCAAATGAGCAGTTTCTGAAAAGCTCCAACTGCTTTTATCAACTGATACTGTTCATGAGATCTCTTTTTACACATGCAATTAAACCTTGTACCTTTGGTGATATTGCATATTCTAAGGAAACACTAGATTATTAGTACACTTTAATTTCTGTTTGCTAATAATAATAAAAAAAAGCATACCATATGTGACACATTACTATAGTAGCTTTAGTACCTGCTTGGGGGATGTTTGCGTTATAGTACATAAAAAAAAGTGTAAGTGGGATATTAATTTCATGTCTTGAAACTCTGAGCAGGTAAATGCTATTTGTATTGCTTGTATTAAGGTTTACAGTAATCATTTCAGACAATCTATATTTCTAAGTTTTACTGATAAGAGAAAGAGTATCAAAAGAGTAAAAAATTAACAAGTAAAAATGCATTAATTAGATTACTGTAGTTATCTGCACACATCAATACATCTGAGTTAGACTTTTTTATGCCCACAATGGCTGACGGGAGGACGAGAAATTAATTCGGTCTCAGACATACTTTAAAATAAATTTCAGCCAAAAAGGTCGGCCAACCCTGAAGCTAGCTAGTTTGTCTCAGCCCAGGAAAGGATTTGTTAGCTACTTCCAGACCAGTGCCTACGAGCGGTACCACTGGATTACAGCCTCTGAGGAGTGGTGCACATTGAGTGTGCATCTCTGGAAAGTAAGTTGTATATAAATATTATTATTTTTTTTTTCATGGTTTTAGACAAATATTGATTCTGAACTGTTCCATGTGATGTAGGTGCACAGTTGTATTGGTAGTTTAGAGGTAGTTTAGAGGATTGTGTTTCTTGCTTGAGTAAGATGGTATTGCACCAGGTTGCACATGTTGCACCTTATGTGGCGAGGACACTTACTAGTCCTTAGCCCTGTGTTTTCTGTGATGTAGCTCTATGTTGTTGTGTGTAGCACCAGGGTTCAGGAGGAACGTTGTTTCATTTTACTGTGTACTGCGTCAGCTATATATGGTTAGAATGACAATAAAAGCTTCTTAACTTGACTTGACATAACAAGGAAAGAAAAAAATTACTTAAGGCCCAGGTACCAAATGCATGGGCCCCCTGATTTCAAGTGTACCCAGTGCAGCTTCTGTTTCATAATGACTATGCTGAAAGTGCAGTACAGGCTTAATACTCCCAACAGAAAACGGAGGTGTTGTAGAATCTGGGTGAAAACCATGATTCATAATAGCAGTAGTTTTCACAGCATCATTTCCTCTGCAACCCTTTCTAAGGAGTCAGGATCCACACCAATGACAGTGCTGATAAGAATGATAACTCTGTTTGCAGCAGCTTCCTCAATTCTGATTCTAACATAATAGCACATAAATAGCAACAAAACTGTAGATAAAATAGATCTGGCTGCTAGATTGTACAGAATCTGCAGATTCTCTTTACAGCCAACTTTGGTCTTTTTACATCTAATTGTTTGTTAGTTTTACTGTCTAAAGAAACTTCCTGATAATTCCTGAAGCATCTTTATATTCACTTCTTTTATAGAAACATTCTTTGGAGTGTGTTTCTCCTAAAACATGAAAAATTAAGTGAAGTGAAGATTTAAATTATGAATGTAAAAAAGATAAGATTCTACCAGAAAACAATACCTTGAGGAAACAATAAGAAAAAACTATTTATATATATATATATATATATCCCTAAATATTTTCCTGATCTTTCCTGATGGGTCTTTATATGAAGTAGTATCTTTGTTGACATATAAATGTTCTATTCTTGCTCATTTGTGCATTCCCCTAGGTGCAGGTGGATCACACCCATGTTATGGAGATTCTGCAAGACCTTAAACTCAGCTGGCATGGAGTGCATTCTCTTGTTTGATGGTTTGTTATCATAATAGTGATGGTTAAGTTTCTGGTGGGTGTGTGGGTGTGTTCCAAAGGGCCAGAAGCCATATAGGTTGACATTGTTGCACAGTTCCAGGGCCAAGCTGACCATCATAATACCAGAGCTGAGGCGCACTGATCGAATTCCCTGTCCACGCCAAAAGCCTTTCAGATATCTCAGGTAACTCGGGTTGAAGAAAATGGCCCGTGGACCATTGTTTCTAAAATCTGACAGTGAGTAGAGGGCACGCAGAGAAACAGCTGTATTCCGTTGAAATGAGAAGGCCGGCAGAAGGAGTAGAGAGTCCCCATACACCTGCATATCCGTCACAAATCGCCGCTGACGGGAATTTAATGCTCGGTACCTGTAGAGCATAAGAGAGAGAAATGAGCTACACATTCGAGACACACACACACACACACACACACACACACACACACACACACACACACACACACACACACACACACACACACGTTATGGAAACAGGATTCTGAAGGTTTAATAATTACATGAGTATCATCCTTTCATGGATCCATTGTGAATTATTGTACTAACTATCATCCAAACAGATAATTTGAATATTTGTTTAACTAGTAATTCCAAAAAACAATTCAATTTCTGTGTGAATGTGTAGGGGAAAAGACCCTGCTTACACAGGAAGCACTATCTATTTTGTCTCCTTCTACAGAATGGGTAGTCTGGTCTCTTGACTGGATTCAGTTATGCTATATGATTTTTTGTAGCTCCAGCCCTATTAATAAGCCCTCCAGTGGGAAGCATATACAGGGATTACCAGAATAGTCTCAGAGAAATGTGGTCCAAACTTATCGGGCCTGAACGTAATTCTTACTTGTCAATGACCTTTACCTTTATACATATGTAAAAAGTGTCTTCAGGGAAAGAACAAATTTTTTCTCCTTTTATGCAGTAAAAACACAGATTTTCTTTACTACCCATGCATCAGTTGGATCTCCAGTGTTTCTCTACATGCATAAAGTAGTAGAAGGAACTAGTTAGCTCAGGCTAAACAGTTTGTCAGGTTCAGAAATTCTAAGCTTTTAGGCTGAGCCTTAGCATTGTAGAATAGAAGTTATTCTATAATCCAGTCTGCCTGTCTTGAGATGTTTCATTGTACTGCCAAGAACTCAAGCTATGTTCTCAACCTAAACCTGTTAAATAGCATTTGGCCACTCAAGTCCAGCTTTTCCAGTCCTCTCCCAACTAAACCAAATCTTCTAGTTATTTTAGATGACTTTTTCTGTGTTCATGCAAGAGCATACAAGCAGTCAGGTTATTTGTGACCAAAGTCTCCTTTTAGGAAAGCATGCTAATGGCATTTCCATTTTGACAACCTGGTGGATACATTACCCATCACACTCTCCATTTATTAGGGCCAGAGCACCGAGGAGCAGGCCAGAATGGCCTGCACCAGAGGTGCGAAGCCCTATTGTTTTCCTAAGAATTTTTATATTTTTTTTATTTTTTTACACACATTGGTAATTAGAGGTCCCTTAACATACTCAAAAACTCTTGAAATTTGGCACACACGTCAGAGTCCTTAGTCACTAGGGCCGTACAAAGGCTGGTATACAGGCGTGGCAGGGGGGCTCTGTAGCACCCCCTGTAATTAAAAAACAAACATTCGTGCACAGATCGGGCAATTATGTTCGCACACGTACGAGAGTTGGTAGGCATATAGACCTTATCGACCCGAACAACTTTCGCCCTCTAAACTATGAGCTACGCCCAACAGGAAGTCAGCCATTTTGGTTTGTTTTATAAGTGTATGCGGTAAACTTTTAAATACTCCTCCTAGGATATTCATGCGATTGCCACCAAACATAATCAAAATGATGGCGAGACATTGTAGATGATAATTTGCAAAGTTATTTTTGATATCTCGAACGCTGTTCTCATGGCAACGCGTCAAACTTACATTTTATTTCAGGCATATTTAAGGCTTTTGGCGTGCTTAGATTAACTTGAAATTTGACACATACATCACATTTGTCAGCTGTTAAGTGTGTCCAGAAAGGTCGGACAAGGGTGTGTCTCTTAAGTGGCCCACTAGCGCCCCTGTTTGTATAAAATGTGGGGTTTCTTTTACTGACAGTCCCCAAATGGGTCAGTAACAACATAAAATAGTCCACTGATATTTACCCACTTGATGCACTTGCACACCATGCATTGTTTTCTGGGGGGCACCGTAAAGCGATACACAAATGTGCGAGGGCCCGCCATCGCTGCTTGCAGCTATATTTTTGCTTGTATTTCTTAGGAATATCCCTAGAAACCTTCATTCACTACTGTAATGTTCCTAGAAGCTGAGGTGATTCTAACCTGTTCCAGCTGTCCATGATAAATACTTGGCTTTTTGCCTAGTTCAAGTATTTTATTGGCAATGCTCTTTCACATGCTTCTAATCTTTCATAAAATGTCATTGTTAACATATTCGTTTTCAAATTTTTTGTACATCTGACATTTACTACATTGCATGTTGGAGTCAAAGCATTTCTGTCTATCTCGTTTTTGTATTAAGCAACTTCATGTGGGGATGTTAAACACGCATACAGCAGATATAAATCAGTTTTCACCAGACATATACAGCTCTCATAAAAAAGCTTAACCTTGAAGTATTCTTCTCCCAATTGGCACTAAGAAACTTAAACGAGCCCTTGTCTAAGCCTATTATAAAAACTTAAAAAAAACTTACAACATAAATTATTATTTTAATTACCTTTTCTTTATCACCTGAAAATGTGTTTGAATGATCAGAACGCTATTGTTTATTACTGTGTGGCCCAGCATACAAGACCTTTGTTCTTTGCTAATGAATTTTAATGAATTAATGAGTTATTTTGGCTACACAAATCAATATAATCTTTTAGTCCAGAAGCATTAATGACAGCATCATGTTTTAATGTTCTATCATACATGACATATCAGGTCGTAGGTTGTGTATGTAAAAATATATATTCAAAACTGAGGCCATATCTATAGATGTACAGTACCTATGAGTGGCATACAATACAATTATACAACTGTATGTACAACCTAGACTCACTTTTGAAAGAGGATACTAGGGTTGGCTGTAACAAGGTTAGTTTTGTTTCCTGCATCTTTCTCATGTCCATTGCTCACTGGAGGAAGATTACACCTGAAAAGCAAAAGAGAAAAAAAGTACAATAAGATCCAAGGAAAGATCTGACATGTAAAGTTTGTCAGTACATTCCTTTCAGGTTAGTCAGTCAATTTGTTTCGCTGACTTTATCTGTCTGGGTATAGTGTACCATTGCATTTTTAAAGAACCGTTGCTCCTTTTAGGATTCTGCACTGTCAAAACTCAAAAGCAATGCAAAATTGTAAAAAAAAAATTATGGAGTAATTATACTACCAATATATAATGTACCTGGTTCCCTTGTGTCATAAGGTATATAAAAGTGGGGGATGCACACTTTGGTTTTAATAGACATTTTAAGGACAATCACATACAAAATCACTTCAATTCGTACGGTCAATATCTGCCATACACATCCATCCCCATCTAGATTCATGTACATACATATATTTTCTATTTATTACTTTTTATCCTTAAATTCTATTACTTTTTTCATGCTTAAATGTCAGATGGTAATAAGGATTTAACTGCATGTCATACTCTGTATGTATGTGTATGTGACAAATAAAATTTTAACTTGAACTTGATCTGGCAAGCCATTGTTGATAGTAAACGAAACCTTACAAGGAACCAGATTTCAATGGAAAGTGACCCTTATTTGGATGGCACCAAATGCCCATTCGTTATAGTTTTATTTCTTAGTTTGTATCATTTGTACATCCACTAATAAGAATTAACTTTTGCTCTGTACAGACCTGATGACAAATGAGGCAGAGTCGATTTGTTTTCCACAACCACTTTTGGCTAAGATGCCTCCATTGCCAACTACAGCACATGTATCCCATGGTGCTTTTTTAAAGGGGCTCTCCTAAATATGTGTACACACATTATTACTATTGCAAGATTACTATTGACAATTAAATGAGATTGATGAATAAAGGCTATATGGATAATGTCATATATTGTATTCTCTTTGTGAATATTTGTATAACACTATACCTTGGGGAATATGTCAAAGAGGTCTGGTGTCACTCTTGCTTTTTTTTTAGCTGCATCATAAGAAATATATGTTTCCACAGGCGAGTTCTCCTGTGAAACCACTGCATTGGAAATCGCATTGCAACTTCTGCTGAGAAGTGACCTGGGAAAAGAAAAGATTTAATTTTATATATAAAAAGAGAGAGCGAGAGAGAAAGAGAACGAGATGGAGAGAAGTAGCTCAGTGCTTAAGATATTGGTCTTAGCAAGGCCCTTAACCCAATTAAGTAGTATGAATGCGATGACTGTAAGCCACTCTGCATAAGGCTGTTTGCCATATTGCAAATAAAATGCTGCAAATAAAATAAAAATGTAAAAAAAAAAAAAGTACACACATTTGTTAGACTAGCATTGTTTTCTGTAGTTAACCTGTCAATGGCAGATATTATTATTACGTTTATGACCTCATGACCTTCTGACTAGAAGTCCAACACCTTAACGACATAGCTACCACTTTCCCTTTAATAATAGTAAATCAGTATGATATTAACTTAATTTTATCAGTTAAAAACATTTATATCTTAATATTGGATTATTGTCAAAAGTTGTACTTTTACTGGAGAGTAATTTTTGTCTTCTGTTTAAAATTCTTTGATTTTACACATTTAATAAAAAAAAAGTTATATATATATTTTTATAATTTCTATTTTTAACATTTAGATGCAATTTTTATACTTTCATATACATTGATGACATTGACAAAAAAAAATTATAATCTTTTTACTCCACCAAAGACCTGGAGATGGAGCTAATGTTGGTATATGTGGAGGGACCTGTGTGTTTGTTACCTGAATGATTGAATGTTGTTCTTCTGTTTTTCTAATTTGAAAATGTCATTTCCTAACAGTTTGTCTGAACTGTCATTTTTCCTGGAACACAAACCCACACATGTACAATAAGAAAGTCACCCCACGCTGCTCAGAGATAAATACACATAATTCACTTTAATTCTTATGTTCTGTAAAGCTGCTTTAAAACAAAAATGTCCATTGTTAAAATCATTATAGAAATAAAATTTAACTTGAAGAAAGGAAAAAAAAAATGACAGTGACAAAGCAAAATTTAGGCATTACTACATCTAGAAAAAAATCATTTCAGACTGAAAATCAGATTGTACGTCAGGAAGCACGGGTGCAACGGTAGGTGCAGAGTGACTGGATGGGAGGACCCAAATGCAGGATGCACACAAGGTTATGGGAAAAAAGCTGAATTAATATATAAAGAAAAGCAAGGGGCAAAGGCAAAAACAGAATCCAAAAACAGCCCAGGGTCTAGGCACAGGCAATAGGGCAATACAGGGAAGCAAACCCAAAAAAAAAAAAAAAACAGTCCAGAAAATTCAAATACCAGCAAACAGAGCAATACAGGGCAGAACAAAACACAAACCAAAAACAGTCCAAAGTCCAAACCGGGAAACTAGGGCGGCAGAGAAGAACAGGGGTCGGGGTCAGGGATCAGGCAAGACTTTTCTCAGGGGCTAGGAAACCAGTAAGATAATCTGGCCAGGAGCTAAACTCTTGATTGCCCTTATATACCGGGAGGCGCGGGAAAAACAGCAAGATGGCCGCCGACCCCGAAGTGCTCACTGCGAAACCGGAAGTGCTCACTGCGAAACCGGAAGTGTTCGCTGCGAAACCGGAAGTGCGCGCCGCGTGCCCTGGAGATCCTGACATTGTATGATACATTAACATGAACACTAGCTTGTTTGGTCTTTCATAATAGCTTTCTAAGATTTCTGTAAACAATAATTGATGTTACTTAAACTGGTGTGGCTTTCTTACTTGTTTTTTGCAGGATTTTCATTTGTAACGCTGTGTGGAGTGCTGGGAGCCGCATCCCTTTAAAGGAGAAACATAGAAAAATCACTTGTAGGAATGGCAAATAATTGACAAAGTTTTTTTTCCCACATTTAAAACATAAAAGACAAAAATACAAAAATAGGAATTTTTATAAACTAAATGTAAAAACTGGTTCTATTTCCATTGTACATTTTTGTGCATGCTTAAGCAATAATTCATACCTTCCTGTTTCGCTGGTATATAAATATGTGGTGACATAAGACAAATTTCCGTTCTTTTGTGTGTTAGAGAAAAAAAAAGAAAAAGGAGAAAATATTTATGCAATGAATAACAATTCAATTACTTTATTTACAATTACAGAGGTCAGACATTTTCTGTAGTTCTTGACCAGGTTTGCACACACTGCAGCAAAGATTTTGGAGCACTCCTTCATACAGGACTGTTCCTGGGCAAGACAGAGTTTCAGCTCCCTCTATAGATTTTCTATTAAGTTCAGGTCTGGAGACTGGCTAGGCCACTCCAGGACCTTAAAATGTTTCTTATGGAGCCACTCTTTTGTTGCCCTGGCTGTGTATTTGGGGTCATTGTCATGCAGGAAGACCCGGCCATGACCCATCTCCAATGCTCTTACTGAGGGAAGGAGGTTGTTGCCAGAATCTCACGATACATGGCCCAGTCCATCCTCCCCTCAATAGGGTGCAGTCGTCCTGTCCCTTTTGCAGAAAAGCACCCCCGAAGCATGATGTTTCCACCCCCATGTTTTACCGTTGGGATTATACTCATCCTTCTTCTTCCTCCAAACACGGCGAGCGGAGTTAATACCAAAAAGTTCTATTTTGGTCACATGACCTTCTTTCATGCCTCCTCTGGATCATCCAGATGGTCTTTTGCAAACTTCTGACAGGCCTTGACGTGCTGGTTTGAGCAGGGGTACCTTGCGCATGCTGCAGGATTTTAATCCGTGACGGTGTAGTGTGTTACTAATGGTAACCGTTAAGACTGTGGCCCCAGCTCTCTTTAGGTAATTGACCAGGTCCTCCCGTGTAGTTCTGGCTGATCATCTACCTTTCTCAGGATCATTGCTACTACACGAGGCGAGATCTTGCATTGAGCCCCAGTCCGAGAGAGATTGACAGTCATCTTGAATTTATTTTATTTTCTAATAATTATGCCAACAGTTGTTGCCTTCCCACCAAGCTGTTTGCCTATTGTCCTGTAGCCCATCCCAGCCTTGTGTAGGTCTAAAATTGTGACCCTAGTGTCCTTATTAAATACTTATTTGTCCCCACTATATATGCATATATATATATATAAATATATATATACAGTGGAACCCGGTCATGTCGATGTCGATGTCGTAGGGGGTCGCCAAAAAACATTGAGGTAACCGATGATCGAGATAAACAAAAATCAAAATGGCGGCAGTATATTAACGTGCTTGAAATTTCTTTATGTACATGATGTGTGTTAATAAATGAGAATGTGCATGCATGTGTTTTTGGAGGGTTTTTTACACAACAGCGTTGCTGTGATTTGTTTGATGAAGTCATGCTATAAAAATGGACATTTTTGTTAACAACAAAAGGCATAAGTGCACCAACTAACAGCAGAGATTCACCAGTATACAATACAAACCACCGTCCATTCTCCATACAAACCTTTATTATATTCTCCAACAATATAAACACACAGATCGCTCAAAAAAAAAAACAAAAAAAAAACAGCGGCTGCACAGTGCCGTCTCACATTTAGTCCACATGTGGAAAAAAAAAGAAAAATAAACAGTAACTAAGTTTCTGAAAACTTATGACCAACAGGCTGAAGTAATCCACACAAACACACAAAGCAAAGTGTCTGAAAAACTTACGTCCGCGATGCCGAGAGGAGAGAGAGAGAGAGAGAGAGAGAGAGAGAGAGAGAGAGAGAGAGAGAGAGTTTGTGAAAAAAAAAAAAATGAAAATT
>MU551670.1:9712063-9730840 GCA_024362625.1 Silurus asotus | reverse complement strand
TATATATATATATATACAGATAATAGCGGTGATGGCAACACTGTCAACATTTCTAAAAATATGTATTTCTGAAAACGTGTCAAAACCTTTTCCAAAGCATACATTATTATTAAAACTATTATTGAGAATTAATACATTATTCTATTAAACACAAGGCACATTAAAGGCCAGGAAAAATATAATTTTTTTTATTTACACACTTTTTTTAATGTAGATATTTTAGCATTGGGCAATAACCTCCAGGCAATACAACTGTTTTTTAAACTATTTTCCTAGCATTTAAAAAGAAATTTGTAATAAAAGGACACAATAATAGCAACTGCCTATACCATTATACAGTGATTTCTGTTAGGTCATCGAAATCTTTCATGCAGTATTATACTTAATTATTTTTATTATTCATTAATCATTAATCATATATGCTGACATTACTGGAGAAATTATAGGCAAGGTACACTTTGATTACCATGAACCAGTATATTTAAGCAAGGTATTGCACACTACTGGTAGATTCAATACTTTTTGTTGACTGGCTCTTTGTTTCTTTAAAAAACAAAGAGCCAGTCCTGCATGACCCAGGGATTAAAATAGACTTGTAGCACATGTAAAAGACTAAAGTTCCTTAAACTTTACTTGTAGCACTTACAAATACTTACAAGTGCTTACAGGATATAAAAAGTTAAATCTGATTAAGTAAAACTTAAGGTATTCCTCCTAAAAAGCATTCAATTAAGGGCAAACATTTTAAATAGAATTACGTAAAAAAAAAAAGAAATGTATTTCTATAAATGTCAGAGTTGTTAACTAAAGGCAAAAACACTAACTATACCCTATTCAGTATATGTGCTTTATAATGCTCAGTGTATTTGTATTCCATGGGGATACATTTCAAAGTTACATAGGTCTTTTCTAAACAAATCTTTAAGCAGGATCAAATACTCACCTCTGACTATAGTAGTGCCAAAGCAGTGCAGTAAAGAAAGATGACGAAAATAAGATGTATAGCAGTCTTACAATGTGAATCTTCATCTTTGCATGTGTTCCGTCAGCCTCTCTAGCTTGTGGTTCTCACAAACATGTGTATGATCATAGATAATACAGTACACTTACTCGGTCAAAGTCTGTCTTGTTTTTCTACATTCCTGGCATTTGATCCTCCTTTTTTTTCTTCTTCATGCTAAATGTTGATCAATGTATGAAGCTTCTCTCCTTTTGTCTGACTCTCTCCCTCTGCCCTCACCCCTTCCTCACACCCACACTTTTTTTTTTTTTACTTTTTGTAGAATTCCTGTGCTTCTTCACTGTGCTTATTATATTTAAATCATGCTTTTTATTCTGCTTAAGCCCCTTATCCTATGTTGCTATTTTTTCTTTCTTAATCAAAAGTAAGTTTGTGGTTATAAAGTTTTTGAATATAAGGTTATTCTGAGAGCCAGTGTTACAGCTAAAAAAAAAAAAAAAAAGAAATAAAAGAGTTTATATATACTAGTTTATATTTGAAGTTTAATATAGTGACTAAAAAAAGCAGTCCAGATAAAAAAAAAATGCCCTATGATAAAAGTTAATGCCCTTCAGTGTATTAACAACAGTAACACCCAGAATGCAATAAACTGGGTCATATTTAAATGTTTAATTACGATTTAATTTGTATCACTTTTAACTACATAATGGACATTGTCACAAAGCAGCCTTATGTACTGTAAATTAGGATATAGTTTGTGCTCCGTAATTAGCAAATTAATAAGCTTCAGGGGTAGGAAATATTTCCCTGCGGCAACACAAAGAAGACATCTTATGAAAAGGAAGTAATTTTCTTTTGTGTGTTTCAGATAATGTGATTATGATTTATTACTCTTTCACAAGCTATTCCAGCCATTAGGGTTGCACAAGCCAATGAACTCTTAGACCCAGTCCCAAACCCGAACAAATGGGGAAGGTTGTATGTACCTGTACATTTTTGATTTAGATGGAACTTAGCTGTTAAATTTGATCATTAACAGACTTAACAGGTTTCAGTTAAACTACTATCTCATAAACCACACAGAGGCCAGACATATAGTCTCAGCCATGCTTAACCTACCCCTCAGATTTGTTTCACTTGCAGTCCAAATGTAAGAGATTTCTCCCAATTTTTGCAATTTATATTACAAATAATATAGTAATGTGCATCATAGACCCACTGTTTTACATACAAATGGCATGTAATTATATAAAATGCTTTTCTATTAAACAAGTTTAAAAACAAATTAAATCTGGCAACCATATAATTATAACTGTCTTGTCTGAGGATTTGTAAAAAATAAATACATTGAAATAAATTAAATTAAATTAATGTTGTGGTCTTCCTCCTGCTGTGATCTTTATTATTAAGATAGCACCATTTGATAGAAGCAGGCATGGTCATAATCATAATAGACCAAAAGGTCTGACAAATACTTTGATTTAAGACTACTAAAATATATATTTTTTGGGACATTTTATATTTTTGAATTAATGAATTCAAAACAATGAGGTTTGTAGAAGAGTCTAGCTGCTGCATTTTGTATTAATTAGAGTTTATCTGGACTCATTAAATCATCAAGAAAGCCATTGCATTAAAATAATCATACCCAACTGTAATGAAATAATGGACTATACTTTTTTGTTCAAGCATTGATTAACACAAGCAAGGAGACACATTCCTGACTGCAGGTTTAGTTAAAGTCTAAATGCTGTGACACAACCTTTTCTATGTTCTTGGAGAAAAAGAGTAGTATGAGTTCTGCCCATAATTAGACAGGGCAAGGGTGAGGTCGCGGCTGCTAGGTTAAAGGGTTTAGCGACATAGCTTGTGCTTATTTTTATAAGGGTTTTGTTGGTTCCTTTTAGTATTCAAGTAGTAGACATTTGACATTTGTTTGGGCTGTTGAACTGAAATAAAAAAAAATAATCTTATTTCTTCCCTAATGTTTTCAAAAACATTAACATAATTGATAACACTGAAATGTGCCTTTTTTTTACTGAATGTATTAAATAAGACTCTATTTTTGTTGTTTTTAAATACATAGAGAGATCTATAGATCTAGCAGCATTAAGGGACCTTGTATAGTTTAAATGCACTTCTTCCATGCATTTAAAAATACCATGGTATACCATCAGTATTGAGGCTACATTATCCATAGTGTAGAAAAACAGTTGACAGTAAACATTCAGCCCTCGGAAGGAGGTTGAATGTAAAAACTCAGTCACCTCAGTAAGTTATGCACGGTCAAACATCACTCAAAGAAATCTGGAAAATCTTGAATAAAACTATGTATAGTAGTAGAAACTACTGGATGGTTGATAAAGTAACGTAATAAAAATAAAAATTCCACACAGTATGGTAGTAATCTGATATAATTGCAGGCACTATTAGACCAATTATATATCTAGATTGACTAATGCCACCTTTGGAATGGTTTTATTACTTTTTGAACACTTCTGTACCGTAAGCAATGGTATACTGAATCATTAATAATTGTCAATTGCGTCAAGTATTATTTATGGATATGGAACACATTGTTAGTTTTTATCATAAAACATATAAAAGTTTTTATTTCTTAGCCCTTACACAATAGACCATACAAAAACCTTTAGTAGGTCAGCAACAAAAAACGAAAGAAAAAGCAAAAATGTGGAAAATAAACACCAAAATTAATACCAAAATAAGATCGAGGGTAATCGCTCAGGTCTTTATATAGTGTTTCAGATTCATAACAATAACACTCACACAAACCATTATGCTTTTGAAGTAAATCTTCAGTCACACTAAATTATTTGTTAGCAGATCTAAAAAAAAAAACCTGAAATCATTCACTGAAAACCCCTGCAAACTAGTACTTGGTAAAACAGCCTGTTGCTGTTTGTTAGCTTTCTTACCACCATTGTGCACTTTTTGCAAATCATTTCCCAACAGATTAGATTTTGTGATTTAAGCTTGTATAAATCCTGTTTGTCGACTACACAATGACTACAAATGTTCCATGAGATTCAGATTTGGAATTTGGTTTAGACACATATGTTAGAACATGTATCTTTTTGCATTGTGTTGGCTTTAGGAACAATGACCAGAAAAGTGACATTTCTTTAATTTTTCTTTCAGACTGAAACAGGTCTCCTCTTTAAATATCTGGTTGTATTTTACTCCATGGCATTTTATTTTTATTTTTATTTTTCTTGAAACTAAATTAGTTTTTCTAGGCCCTTTAATGTTTCTAGATAAATTAGGAACCATTATGACTTTAGTAGTTTAGTAATCTAGAAGACTATTAGTAGGTTTATTAGAGCTTGTTTCCCAAACTATTAACAGTAGATTAGAGTCTAAATAATAAAAAAATAATATATAACTTTTTATTTTACCCCTCTGATGCAGCAGTAGCAGATAATTATAAATGCTGTTGCCATGTTTCTTGAAAACATTTTACGACCTCTGTTAAAATAAGAGCCATTTTTAAAGAAGACTTAATAGTCTCACAGCTCAAAGGTTCACCCCACCAGCTGAATATCTTGAAAATCCATGAAGACAAATTTAAATGGTGAGGCTGTGAGACTTAGTGTGTGTTAAATAGTTAAATATAAGCTTATTTGTAACATTGTTTCTTGTAAATTTGTAACATTGATTTTTGTAAATGTTTACCATTTCCCTGTCACTGTTGTACTTTAAAGTTTAAAAAAGGTAATAAAAAAGAAAACACATTTTCATGTACTTACTCATAGCCACCATTCCCAAATCTGGAAAGGTATCATGTGGTTAAACATTAATAAGAGTGAAATGGTTATTAAATTGTGGTTTCAAATGTGACACTGTGCTGACTAAATGGCAGGTCTGACCATGTGATTCCCAGTTTAATCAACTTTCTAGTCATAAATGTCACTAGTCTGGCAAAACAATATGAAGCTGATAAACATATCCACAATGAATTTTAAATCTATGTGGCTCATTTACTGAATTAATTGTTGCTTTATGCAACTTTAAAGCTTATTTTCCTAAACAAACCCCTCAATACTGCCCAGTTCATCCTTGCTTGGGCTTTTTGGTAACGGCTTAAGGTAGTATGATGGACAACACGCAGGTGGACCTGGGCCATATGCGGACCAATGCTAATACCTGCATCACATCACATTCACTGGTGGCCTCACCAGAGAAAGCTCTACAACCGAATTACTCTAAACACATGCTAGTATGTAAGAATACATGCTAGTAAGAATGAGTGAATCTGCAAGTTATTTCGTATTGTGCAGCTAACTTGATTTATCCATGACAGCATGTTTTTTTAGCTCAGACTGCTTGCTTCGTAAGACATGTGTAAATGAACCCTGTAAAACCAATCCTGGGATTAAGGGATGTTTCAGGGCAAACCAAAGAAGAGAGAAAGTCAAATTCTGAAACCAGCATAGACAGATTGCCAGCATGTCACTTTATGATAAAATAAAAATAAAATCATAAAAATTCCCCGTGAAATTTGTGCAAGGGCTAGACAGTAAGAGTAGAACGTTAAAGCTCGGTCTCATGGTGTAAGATACACACCCTTCAAACCAGGTTATCTAAACCTTCATTACCAGCTAGGATATGAAAAGAAAAGTATGCGTCAATAGCAGGTGAAGTCACTTTGATGCCTTTGTCACAAAGGCCTGAATGACAGAAACGAGAAATAATGGAACAAGCCTACAAGCCTTCCCACATCTCAGGCATTTAAACCTACCAGGACTGTACAACTAGGCTAAAAATAAACCAGTGGCTGGATGTACAGTATGCGTAACCTTCACTGCTTAACTCTTCAAACCTTTGCAAATCATGTTGTTCAATATCCATTTTTGTTCAGATGGCCTTTAATGAATATTTTGAGGTGGAATTCACATATATTAAAGTCATCCAGACTCATGGGCCAGAGATAAATCACCAAAGGGTAATTTGGGTTTTCTTATAATGTTTAGTATTTATACTTATGCAAAACTTTTTTTTTTGTTTGTCATAATTTTCTCAAATCCAACTCATAAAATACAAAATGTGTTTTTAAGGGCATCACTATGTGCAGGTCATTTGTTTCAGTCAGCAATTTATCAACTCAAAAAATAGAGTTGTATTTTTTTATATCAAATTTACTGTATCTATTTTTTTTTCTTCCCAAAGAAAATTTCACTGTGAACTTAAAGACTCTCTGTATTGTATCATTACAACTGCTATTTAAAGATTATATTGTTGTGATTAAACGACATTAACAGATTTTGTATTGTACAATTAAGCATTGTTAATCCATATTACAAGCAGTTCTGGCTTTGAATCAAAACCCCACCCCAACACTAAGCAGCAAGCAGCAGCAGTCTTTATATACAGATTTCATCTACCCACTATATATACAGTGCATTCATTCAATACATTCTATACATTACATTTAGATGAAGTTCACTATATTTTAAAGCAGGGGATTTATTTTTTAAACTATGAATTTAGCACAACTTCTTCAAATGATGTAAAGAAAAAAAATTAAAGGTGTTACAGATATCCATCACAAAAGTTCAGGCTCTGGTATTTAAAATACTTATCATGTTAAGTTAAGATATGTTGATGGATTGCTGCGATACAGCCTCAAAATTCCTGAAAATTCCTTTCAACACTTTTTTCAGGCAGGTGTCAAGATGATAAGAGCAGTTAGATATAAGCATTTTCAGCATGGTGTTATAACCTTTAAGAAATAGACGTTGTTGACAGGTTATGGTCTTAAAAAAACCTGCCAAATCATTGCTGAGATACAGCCTCACTTGCTGTTTGGCAGCTTTGTTCTTAATTCAGTAACCCATTGTTGAGTATCAAAGTTTGATAGGCTTTGTGAAGCTTACTCTGAAATTTGAGGAATAGCAAAGAAGTGTTTTTTGATAAAATCCAAGATGGCATGAAATCTAATTAGGCAGAAATGTATATCATGCTGTGCATTAAACTCCTCTTCCAGAGAATCTAGGGCTGACTGGAGGTTAGATTTTGGACACACCTTTTAAGAGCATTGGCAGCACTTGGTCCAACATTTTAAATGATGCTCTGAATGATCCAAATTTTTATTTACCATAGCCACCCAAACCAGAACAAGAACAAGGTGAAATAACAATTGGGTGCCCATGCCTAATTTTTTATACATTTACTAATTCTTAAAGCTTGGAAGTTAAAGGAGTGATTATAAATGTCATCAGGGGCTCAGTGGTGGTGAAGAGGTGCTGGATGATTGGGCAACTACTATCTAGACAGCTAGAAAGGTACTTGGCAGAGTGATGAGAAAAGTAGGCAGAAGTACAAAAAGATGCAGCAGCAGGTGAAGAGGGATGTGGCGAAAGCAAAAGAAAAGGCATATGAGGATCTGTATGTGTAATTTGACACTAAGGAAGGAAAAAATGATTTGTACTGATTGGCCAGGCAGAGGGGCCGAGCTGGGAAGGATGTGCTGCAAATTAGAGCAATAAAGGTTGGAGATGGAAATGTGTTGACTAGTGAGGAGAGTGTGTTGAGAACATGGATGGAGTATTTTGAACAGCTGATGAACAAGGAAAAAGAGAGAGAGAGAGAGAGAGAGAGAGAGAGAGAGAGAGAGAGAGAGAGAGAGAGAAGGTTGGATGGTGTGTAGTTGGTAAAGCAGGAAGTGGATAGGATTAGTAAGGAGGAAGTGAAAGCAGCAATTAGGAGGCTAAAGAGTGGAAAGACTGTAGGACCAGATGACATACCAGTAGAAGTGTGGAGATGTTTAGGAGAGATGGCATTGGAGTTTTTAGCCAGATTGTTTAACAAGGTTTGCGGTTGCAGGGAAAAGAGGTGGTGTAGGTGGAGGAGTTCAGGTACCTGGGTTCAACAGTGCAAAGTAATGGAGAGTGTGTTAGAGAAGTAAAGAAAAGAGTGCAGGCAGGGTGGAGTGGGTGGAGAAGAGTGATAGCAGGAGTGATTTGTGATAGAAGGGTATCTGCAAGAGTGAAAGGGAAAGTTTATAGGACTGTGGTGAGACCTGCGATGTTGTATGGTTTTGAGACAGTGGCATTGAGTAAAAGACAGGAGGTGGAGCTGGAGGTAGCAGAGCTGAAGATGTTGAGATTTTCATTGGGAGTGACGACAATGGACAGGATTAGAAACAAGTTTATTCGAGGGACCACGCATGTGGGACGTTTTTGGGGCAAAGCGAGAGAGGTCTGATTGAGATGGTTTGGACATGTGCAGAGGAGGGACATGTGGTATATCGGTAGGAATGCTGAGGATGGAGCCACCAGAGGGGGGAAAAGAGGAATTACAAGGAGGAGGTTCATGGATGTGGTGAAGGAAGACATGCAGGTAGCTTGTTGAAAAGAGGCAGATGTAGAGGGCAGATTAGTATGGAGACAGATCATCCGCAGTGGCGACACCTAATGGGAGCAGCCGAAAGAAGAAGAGGAAGACCTATTCTTACAGCTAGATGGCAGAGAAAGCACAATAACAGTTTATTTGCTTGTAAATCAGCATGATAAAGATTCAGTGGCCAGAGTGCAAAAATAGACACTATAGTGTTTCTTTTTTAAAAACATATACTTATATATTTATTTTTGATATGTAAATAACGTGAGGCAGTGTTTTACCAGAAAGTACCACATTTGTTATGCTGAGTAGGATAACAATATGACTGGAGAAATGCGGTGTCCTAAAAAGTGTCCTGTATATACATACATATATATATATATATATATTCTTTAACTATTTTTGTAAAAGAAATGGACATTATTACATATAGATATAATATTTAGTATTTCATTATTTTTTCCTTAACTTTTTTCTTAATTCTACCTTTTGGATTACTTTGCTCTAAGCAGAAGTATAATGCCTCTCTTGATGTACAGAACAGATTCTGGATCTGGAGGTACTGTAATGGTCAATGTATTCAAACTTCAATGCAGATCTTTATTCTATCATAAGTGTAAATTTTTTTCAGTTGTCGTTGTCACGGGTAAAGTATGATCATGGTCCAGCAGAACAGCATGCTAAATGTGGATTATTTTTTTATTTTAAATTGAGCATGACGTTGAACTAGTAATCAGGTTGCGTGCATGAAGATCATCTTAGATCTCTTTTTCTTCTAAAATATATAATGAGTAACGTGTGTCCCGTGGAAAGCATGTACACCGGAACTACTCAAGCACTCACTAATCCTGTTTAACAAGTTGTTTCTGAATTTGCACACATTTTAGGACAAAGGTTTACTTTAAGGCTAAAGGCTCGGCTAAAGGCATTGGGCATTTCTATATAGTAATATACATTTTCTTTTCAGAAAGTCTTGAAGGGCATGACATCAGAGGTCATATTCTAGTAGGTTACCTTTGTCTATACATCAGAGTAATGTTTTTTTTAAACTTAAAATAATTGTATTTGTATAACACTTTTAAAAATTAACCTTTATTTACAAATGAACTTTATAAAATACATTGAACTGCACAAGTCTGGTACATCCAAAGGAGCAATGTTCTAAAAAACCAGCCACTGGAATCTGTCGAAATATTGTATGCAGACCTATGATAAATCTTGTAACCACACAAACACAGGATCTTAACGTATAGTTGATAAACAACAATAAAGAAAATGATGAAAAAATTGGCAGCATCATATATGGAGGCTAAGTATGTACATCCACCATAAAAAGAGTCAAACATCACCATGGCCTTAATCGCTGTCTCTTCAAGACTGTCAAGAATGGATTCGAAACAAAATGTATCACTATATGTTAACTGTGGCTAACAATTTAATATATCCTTAGTAAAATATAGCCTATTTTAAAGTCATTTATAGAACATGTCACACTTATATAATAAAGCATTATAAATGTGCTGTAATACATTTTTTAACAGTGCTTTTTATTTCTGATTTTTTTTGCCGTAATGGATCTGTTTGAAATTATACATTTAAACACCAAAGTTCAAAGCTAAGAATGCGGCTGTAACCTTTTTCATATATACAAGACATTTCTGTTAAACAGCCCTAGCTAACCCCAAACTATTTACTCCATTATGGCAGGCTGAGCTTTAAAAAGCTGCAGTGTGTACTACAGGTTACACCAGTTGCACCTATAAAGTCACTTCACTCATCAATGTCCTTTGTGTTCTCAGCCTATTGTTGAGGTATTATCAGGTATCTTGTCACGGAACGCATTTGCATGCATATCTGGGATGCATTCATTGTACTGTGAGTTTTCTAGTGACTCAGGACTCAAGAGTTTCCTAGCATGCCTTATTGATAATAGTTAAATAATGCATTTAAAAAATAAACAATTATAAGAACCCAGTATACTGTTGCTTTTATAGGATTGTAATATTGTGCTCTTTTGGTAATGTTATAGGTCATGGTATCATGAACTAACTGAAACTTTGTGGTGTTTCTATTCTATAGTTTTTGTACTAAAATGTTGAGTTACATGCAGGCATTTTTAGTATTAACACTTTTTTTTTTTTATTTCAGTATTAACTGTGGTTCCAAGGGTCCCTGGTGGTCTAGTGGTTAGGATGCGGTGCGTTCGATCCCTGGTCAGGAAACCAACCCCAGCCACTCTTAGTGCCGGTCTCAAGCCCGAATAAATGGGGAGGGTTGCGTTAGGAAGCACATCCAGCATAAAAACATGTGCCAAATCAAACATGAGGATGATCCGCTGTGGCGACCCCTAATGGGAGAAGCCGAAAGAAAGATTTTTTTTATCAACTGTTATGTAAGCTATTTATTTAATCTATGCCGTCAAAGCTTTGTCTTAGCAGTTACAATTAAAAAGTAAAAAAATTGATCTGAAGCTGATCAAAATTCTAGCGTGTATTATTCATAGTGCAAATATGACCACTAACACATGCAGAACCTTAAACAAGATGGTTAAAATAAATGAGTAAAGATAAAGCGTTTAACAAAATACTGCTAATGTATTTATTCATGAAATTTACTACTATGACATTATTATTTTCCATAGAGGAAAAAGAGATTTAAAATATTTTTAGATTTAAAACTGCTTATTTCATTTGTGCTGTATTTAAAGTATTATTAAATGACGTTGTACTGTTAAGCAGTAAACCTTGCAGTTTATGTTGTAAGACCTGTTTTTGTAACATCATCCTTACAGAAACAGCAGCCTATTTTTTGTTCTTGCTTAATGTCAAGAAGACAAAAAATGCTGCTTATCATGCTAGGAAAAACAATCTGCATTGTCTTAAATACACACGTACCTGAGGTTTTATGTTTTTTGTTTTATTTAAAGTTTGTTATTAATCATAGACTATGTAAAGTGTCTGACATACCCTAAGAATGAGCTGTGACTATATATAAAATACAATTGAATTACAACATTAATGTGCTGTTATATGTGGTTATAGCAACTTAATCAACACCTCTGGCTGATCAAGTATTCAGTGCCACAATGGTATTAAAAATTTGATAAGATGTTAAACTGCACATTGTTTAGTCACTTGTTGCATCTATATTTATCCTAATCCTGACTCTGCAATCCATAACTGTGGTGACAAATAAGACACCAATTGACCAAAGCCCCTTCAGACTACATTAAGGATAAAAGAGGCTGGGTTTATATTATTTGTATTTATTAATTAATATAACATATGAAAATAATGATATAAATATGAGGTTTGCCTTTTTTGCTTTCATTTTAATCGAAAGCTTGGCAGAAATATTCATAGGGCACTGAGTTCACAATAAAGGTGAATGAGGATTCTTTATAAAACAGCTCACATAAGCTGGAGGTTTTTACTTTCATTTGAATTTAAAGATTATTCTTTCATTATTAATAACTAAGAAGGTGTTATTAAAGATGCCCTTATGCAGAGCGTTGTGTAAACGTTGTGTAAACAAGCTTTGAAATCTCTATCAATGAATAAATCAACACTGGTTCACTAGGTTGTAAACTTAGGATACCATCGGCCTAAAACTCTGTTGGAACTCTGTTGTTATAGCACATGGTATTTTTACATAAAGAAATAAAAACAAACATGGAAAATAAACGCTATATCGAATGTGACATTTTAAGGTAGACAGTGACTCAGCTGTTCGAAAATCAAGGGGAAGTTCATTCCACCACCTCAGTGAACAGAAAAGAGTCTTGATGTATACCTAACTCTTACCCTGAGAGATGGTGGGACCAGTTAAGCAATACTAGACGATCTGAGGGTGTGTGGTGCAGTGAGAGAAGTGACAAAAGCTTTACACTCTATTATTTCTTGGATTACACTCTTGGGCAAAGAAATATTTTAATTGCAAAACTCAAAATGGTTTAATATGAAGCATTTGGTTGTTTTAATAATAATAATAATAAAGGTCAAGAAGCAAGAATTATTATATATTTTTTATTTTATTTTGATTTGTGACATCTGGGGGAGTTTTTCCATGGCTGCTCATTAGGGTTAGCCACACATCATTCATCTTAACTGTTAAATTCTGCGGAACTGCTTTGAGACAATGTCTGTTGTGAAAAGCGCTTTAGAAATAAACTTGACTTTACTTTACTTTTACAATCAAAATTGCACTCAACATTATTGCCATTGTGCAGAGTACCAGTATAGAGAAACCTTTTTGATTGTGGGCTCCCAGGCTCCCCAGATCGTTTTTTTTTATTATTCATGCTCAATTCCGACAAACAATTAGTCGTTAAGAAAATAAAAAGCTTAATATTAATTATTATTAATTATTCCTTTATTATAGTATAATTATGCCATTAAATTAAAATAAAAAATTAAGCAATTTATTAACATGGACTTTGAATTATTTAGAAAATAAAATTTCTTTTTGAGAAACAGACACTTAATGTATGAAACAAAGTACACGTGTGCATTTCAAAACCGCTTGTGTCCAAATGAATGGTTGCAAAATAAATACCATTGACTTCAATAGCTATACAGCAGATTAGGTTAATCCTGCTGTCATGTCGACAATGAAACTATCCATCGAGCTTCAGGGTAAAACTCTAGAGGTTTATAAAAAGATCAGCTTCAAAACTTTCTAGGAACTCTGTAAAATCCATTGTAAAGTTGAAAAAATATGGCACACCCCAAACACTTCCAAGATCAAACCCAAATTGAGACAAGTCAAGTCAAGTTTATTTCTATAGCACTTTTTACAACAGAGATTGTCGCAAAGCAGCTTTACAGAAGTCAAGGAGAACGGTGTGCATTTATCCCTGATGAGCAGCCGTGGCAACTGTGGCAAGGAAAAACTTGCTTAGATGTAATGAGGAAGAAACTTTGAGAGAAACCAGATTCAAAAGAGGAACCCATCCACATTTGGGTGATATCAAGGGTGTGATCATAAATATTTCAACAATACAGAACACTGGAGAGTGAGAACTAACATGAGCACTGGAGTGTGTGATAAGTAATGTTCTTTCTACAGTCTTTTACATTCATAATTGTTATAAAACTAGGAGCTACTGAGCAACTCATAAAGTAGCTCAACATTTGTGATCATCACAGATCCAACACCAGCTTTTCCATGCCAGAGCCTTTAAACACTCCAGGAGGTCTAATGTCAAAACTCCACGCATGTAGTGGGATCCAATTGGCACTGGTACGTCTCTGGGTGGTACGGGATGTATGGCATCTACTTCTTTAAAGGTCCATAATCTTCATGAGGTGGGACGTGACTGGAGCTGGTTTAGGATGCCTCGGGATGGGGAGAGAAAGAGAATCAGTGGAGAGAAATTAGCGTAGCTGCTGTTCATGATATTAACAGCACAACTTGATAATGTGCATGTGATAAGTTGTTCTGCAAAAGGTTATGATGTGAGACGTATGTTATGTGTAGGCTTTGCTAAAAAGGTAAGTTTTTAATCTGCACTTAAAATGGAAGAGTGTGTCTGAGCCCCGAACACTGTCAGGATGACTATTCCACAGTTTAGGAGCTAAATGTGAGAATGATCTACCGCCTTTAGTGGACTTTGCTATTCTAGGAACTACTAGAAGTCCAGAGTTTTGAGATCTGAGAGAGCATGATGGATAAAAAACTTAGAATAAAAATTGAGAATAAAAGCAATACGACAGTAGTCAGAGAGGTTTCCACTAGTCCCACTATGACACTGAAAGATTTTTAAAGCTCATTGCTAATAAATAGGTGAATCTTTGCAAACAGCAAGAATATAATCAGCTCTTCACAGATCAGGCTGATTAAAGAGTGTTCAGAATGAACCAACTTCTGAGAGCCTTTTGAAAAATGTCTAATAAAAAGTAATATAAAGTAGTAAAATTGAAGTGGTGTCCATACTAATAAAAGTGGGGGTCCATACCAAAGTTTTAATACATAAAAGAGACTAATTTCACTAAGGGATACATTTTTTTCTGCTAATGTCACTTAATTACTTATGCTAATTGTAATCTTTTACATTTTATTTAGCTTGTTTTGTCAGTTTGTATAGTATCACTGTGATCAAATATCATTTTGTGTATGACAAGAATACAAGAATGTAAATTATTCATTAGCTGTACTAATTCTAAGAAATTTAAATGCCAAATAAAAATTTAAATATTCAGATATGTTGTTGGAACAATTACATGACATGCTTATATTAAATGACAAATGATAGTTAAATGTTAAAGACATATCTAGCATTGTTTGCTAGCAGCCAAACACGTGCTAATGTCTAACTGATTATGCTTCTGGTGTGTTTTTGGTACTGAGCCAGGTGTCTGACTGTTTGTGATTAACAGTCATTAGTTATGGAATTAAAACATTAGCATATTTAAATTTTATTTCCAGAGTGGCTTTCCACAAGGTCAAAAGAGATTAAAAATACATTAAATAAAACATTAGCTATGCACATTTTAAGTGCATAGCTATCCTGATTTACATTTGATGTTGGAGAAAAAGTTAGGAGAAAATGTTTAGTTAAACGGTTTGCCATTCTAGAACTAGAACCCTAAGACTAAAATGACTCTGGGTATGCTATGAAGAATTCAGAATATGAAGATGCATTTTTAATGTAGATTGAGCAATTAAGCAAGAGTGTTACATCTTATTAAAAGAGCAAATTGATCAACATGATTTATGATTGGTGTAAAGAAACCTGCTAGAGTGGTATAATATAGTCCAAATTATGGTTTTCCAACCTGGTAAAAAAAAAAGGTGAACCTTGTAAACTTCACTTGTATTTACTCACACCTTGTCTGGGTTGTCACCCTTATTTTCAGATATACAAGTAAGTGTATTACACAGAAATCAGTTTTTTTTGCATAACCAACTGGTTACAAGGCTGGTGGTCAGAGTGCAGGGTCTGAGGGTGCTAGGCCATTTTGTTGTCTAATGATTGAGACCAGCGCTGACATGTGGTACCCAGGTTTTGAGAATAAGGCCTGGATAACCTATACATTAGTATGTCAGTAACTTAACTTATCTAGGACTCCCTGTAAAAGACTTTACAAATGAATCGTAGAAAACCTGGAGAAATGGTGCTGCTGACATACAATAGCTGCTTTTTAACCTACAAAGAGAATCACCTTTAAGTGATTTCTGTGAGTCATGTCACAATAGTGGCCAAATAACCAGCCTACTTACAGGTCAAAGTAATGACATCAATCAGATCTCTGTTTAAAGTTTGTCATTAGAAAAACAATTAGTCTAACTCGCAACATATATCATGCACTGGGTACAAATGTGCCACTTCAGTTTCATTGAAGATTTTCCACATGCAGCTTTCATAACTGATGTATCTGATTGTTCAAGAAGACGATGATGCACATTTGATGATGCACATATATGATTCATTGGTGACTATGTCTCAAGTACACCTCTGTCTCTCCCAAGTGCCTCTCTGTGTCTAGAACTTGGACAAAGTCAGTATTGCTTTTCAGAGTATTGAAATGCTGGATCAGTTGTTGTAACCTAAACATACCATGTTGTCTGTCTAGGGATTATTTCATTGCAGAGCACCCAAGATACAGAGGATAGATTTCTACCAGCTTCTAATGCACATCAAGCAAAGACCGCCTGACCTAATAACACTTGGCTGCTAATAAACAATGGTTAATGAATTATAGAAGTGTGTCAGAATCAATGCACTCATTAATCACTCATTTCTTACTAGCTGGTTAACCTCAAATTTGCAATCAAAGCTCAGGCAGAACATATCAAAGTTCAAAGCTCAGGGTTAGGAAAGCAGTTGGGAGCATGTGGCCCATAAGTATTCTAAAGTGCCACCAAGTACAGTTCAGATATCAGACTAATTAGCTCTATTAAACTCTAATAAACTAGAGCTAAGTGTCAAGGGACTTTGGGATTGCTGTACTTTGCTCCATTTAACCTTCCCTTAAACCTGATGAGTTTTCAAGTTCCTGCTGCAATAAAACACCCCCACAGCATTATCCTTCTGAAACTTTGCCAATCTCCTCACAGGATCTTCTTTGGAACTCAGTCAGAATGACCATCCTGGTTCTTGGTCACCTGACCAACTGAAAAAAAGCTTGTTAATGTCCTTGCAAATACTATATATTTGCAACCAAATCAAATTCTTTTTCTCTGACAGACAAAAACAATAAAATCCACATGAATGTATTTGAGCTTGTGCAGTTTTGCTACAGATGTAGGTTGTGACTCTAGGGCATTTTCTGACCATACACTCAAAGGACATGAAAATACAAATGTCTTTGGACAGTTGTAGAAAACAGAAGAACCAGGAGAACCCCAAGATGAACGAACACAAGGAGATTTTTAGCTTGATAGAATGCATAAGTTCTGACCTATTTTTTAAAACGTACTTTTGCTCTGCAAAAGTCTATGTGTGACACACTGAAAGATGTCAAACAGAAGTAATAATGCATTGAAATGAGTTTTGTCATGTTTAAATGCTACTCATCATGTTATCATAGATAATCTAGGAATGCAGTTTGACACACAGGACTTTTTGCTATTTAACCAGTGCAAGCAACATACAGGACATTATAATACTTCGGATGGACTTGGTAAATACCGGAACTGCATTTTATTTATTTTTTTAAGCATATTATTCTCAAAACCTATTTGCTAAACCTAGTAAAAAATTCATTGTGGAATGTACTGAATGTGTAGTTACAAGAATGAGGAAATAAGGTCTGAACAATCCTAATGGTTACTGGAAGTTTGAACTGTTACAATGTTTAAATATTTGTCATCACTGTTGAACACTCCAAACACAGCCAAACTCCACTGAAACAAAGCATTAATTATAGAAAAATTAACAGCTGAACACGCTCATGCCATTATTTCTACAATCGAAATCAAATACTGTTTGGAAAAATTTCCCTTAGACTTTTGCAGAAGTTCCCAAAGATATGTTGAACTTGTAGTTTGCTTTGCTTTCAGTCTTCTGTTCAGTGTATCCCAAACCAGATCGATAGTCTGGAAAATGTTCTGGCCATTCCATGATTTGAAGCCTACCAACCTGTTCTTTTTTTAACGTAGTTGTGACACACCCTGTATGTAGGTTTTGGGTCATTACTGTGCTGTAGGCTAAACCCATGACCATCTAGATATATACACAAGAGAGTATTGCATGGTGCTGCAAAATGCTGTGGTAGTGGTTTTGGTTCAGAGTTCCACTCTGTTAAATCCACCAACACTAGATACAGCAATAGTCCCAAACCATAACACGTCCGACTCCCTGTATGACAGTTGGTGTCCCACAACGAGAAATCATCCTTTTGCCTTCTGGATGAAAACAGTATGATGAAGATTTTAGTTTTTGATTAATCAATACATAATACCTTTTTCCAGCCTTCAATAGTTTACACAAGCAGCTGATTTGCAGAACCTTGTCTTCAGATTGTGGTTTTGGATGTCAGACCTTATCTTGTCAGAATTTCCTCCAGTTTCCTACATTGATCATGTAGGAAAGTGTACTCACTGAGAAATTTGCTTTCTTTGCAATTTCTTTAAAGGAAAGACCTAGATCGGCTGGAATGGTCTGTCAGTTCTCCTTTGTTTATTGCCTTTTTCTCACCATTATGAGAGCAACATACTATGTTCTGTATTGCAATACTGTCCAAATATTGCTTAAGAAGGTGTCACAGTCTGCACCGACACTTGCATACAGACAGGGTAAGTACTGAAAAGGTTGGGATAACTGTATGAATTGTTAGCATCAACTTAATTTGCTTTCATTACTGCAGAAGAACTGTAAATTGCTTACCCATTACTTTTTTCTTGAAAAAGCCTTTTTTTATATCTTAAATATTAACATTATTTTTCAGTGTTTGGTAACAGAAGCTTTTTGTTTCACCCCTGGAAATTTGCTACTTAGGTTTGTACCATTTAAGGTTGTTCACTTGACCTAAACTGCTTGAACAAAAAAAAATAAAAAATTTGACCAAATCTATTTTTCATTATACATTAGATAGACCTTACTATTCTGTGTGAGTATTTTGATTTGCTATGTGTCTACAGTTGCTGTCATTTGCTGCTTATTCATTTTTTTACACACACACATGAATTCTGTGTATTTATCTTTGAGCAGCGTGGGGTGACTTTCTTATTGTACATGTGTGGGTTTGTGTTCCAGGAAAAATGACGGTTCGTACAAACTGTTAGGAAATGACGTTTTCAAATTAGAAAAACAGGAGAACAACATTCAATCATTCAGGTAACAAACACACAGGTCCCTCCACATATACCAACAATAGCTCTGTCACCAGGTCTTTGGTGGAGTAAAAAGATTACAAAAAAAATTTTGTGTCAATGTCATAAATGTATATGAAAGTATAAATAATGCATCTAAATGTTAACAAAAATCTATAAAATTATATATATATATATATATA
>MU551670.1:9682977-9707152 GCA_024362625.1 Silurus asotus | reverse complement strand
TATATATATATATAGTAATAAATGAGTGTGTCTCTGGCCACTGTGCTTCTGCAATCCTTACGTGCAGCACATTTTTTTTGTTTTCGTTTTTTTCTCTGAGTTCTGCAGTGCCTTTCCACATCATGTCCAACCAATTTACAGTTTCCACAGGTGGACTCTAATCGAGGTGTATAAACATATCAGTAATAAGAAAGAGAATTAGGAGGCACCTGAGCTATTTTTCAAGTGCTGTTGCAAAGGGTCTCAATATTTATGTTCATGTGATATTGAAAGTTTTTCTTTTTTGTTGTTAAAAATAAATAAATAAATAAATAAATATACGTATATATGTTATGTTGCACCCTGTTAATTCAATTGTTCAAATTATCAATTTAATAAATTTTTTATATATATATCATTAAATAAGATGCGCAAAAAAATGGTTTTTTTTTTATATCTGACAATTAGAGAGCCTTTACCCTTGATTTTATTTTCTGCTTTCTTCTAGGAATGCAGCTCCCAGAGTTCGGCGCATTGTTAAAAAAATATACGTAATAAGAAAAAAGTAAGTATTAGAACAATCTAACAATCTCAATATATTTGTATCACTCTAACTGTAACACACTTTATTTTTATACTTTACAGTTAATACTAAATCTGTGTGTAAGTTTTTATTTAAAGTCTTGGCACACCAAATGATTCTCTATCTGTCTCCTAATAGCAAGGCAGCTGCCAGCAATCAACTTAACGTTCAACAAAATCCTGCAAAGAAGTGAGACTGCAATACAGTTCCAGCTAGATCATAAGAATATTCATTTAATTTTTATTTAATCTTTTAAAATTAGAAAAGTGAATCATGAAAAAATTATAATCTGAACTGAGAAATTGTTAATAATTGTTAATTGAATTAATTGAAAATGTTTTAAATGACTATTTTCTGCTACAATGTAAATGTGACCTAATTCTAAAAGATCAACATTTTTATCTCTCTAAAAGGGCACATGTAACATACCACAAAGTTATGTTTTATAGTTAACTTTGTCTGGGAGTCTTTTAGCTGTAATCCTGGCACCTTTAAGTTATTCTCTAACTGTTTCCTCGCAGAGATGCAGCTGCTATCAATCCACGTAATGTTCAACAAGAGGCCTTAGCAAGCAAGTATGAATGCACATTTTCAGACAAATCATAACAACTGCTTGTTGCAAAAAAAAAAAATAATAATTATTATTAAATTATTATTAAGCTTGTTTGTGACCTTTAATAAAAAAAATATATTTCTCCAAAATGTTACAATTAAAGTAATTAATGATTACACCAAATAATTATACATTATAATTATTATAATGATATTATAATATTATAATAATCATCATACTTTACTCTTATTTGGCACATGTAAAACACTACATACTTATGTTGTACTGTCTTTTTTCTTATAATCTTTGCACACCTTCATTCTCTATCCATCTCTGAACAGTAATGCAGCTGCCAACAATCCAAATAATGTTCAACAAAATGGCCCAGTGAACAAGTATGAATGCAACACATTTCCAGACAAATCAGAACAATTGCTGGTTGCACCAACAAGCCATTTAAAAAAATAAAAATAAAAATTAATTTACCTAATTTTAAATTCTCCAAAACTGAATAATTAAACTAAGGAATAATTATAAAATAAACAAGAAAATGTTTCAATATTTATCACTCTAATTTAACACTTTAAAACACTACATATTTATGCTGTACAGTTTAAACTAATACTAATACTTTTATCCATAGTTCTAGCAAACCTTCATGCTATTCTCTATTTTTCTCATCACAGTAATGCAGCTGCCAGCAATCCACGTAATGTTAACCTGAATCCCGCAGACAGCAAGTAAGAAAGCGACACAGTTCCAAACTAACCATATAGTGCAATTGTAAGAAAGAAAAAAAAAAAACATTAGCGTTTATTGTTTACATCGTCTAAAAAAAATTTATGCAATTAAGCAAAAATTTTACCTTGAACTGAAAAATGGTTAATTATTAAATGTTTAGTGAATTCATAAATGTCAAAAATGACTATTTCTGCCACAATCTAAATCTCATCTAATCCTAAAAGATAAATTAGACACGACACACTACATAGTTATGATTTACAGTTTATCTATAGTATTAAAAGACCTTCAAGTGATCGATTTCTGTCTCTTTACAGAGATGCAGCTGCCCAAAATCCACTTAACGTTCAACAAAATCCAAAAAAGTAAGATTGCAACACACTTTCATACTAATCATAACAATTGCAAAACAAAGTGATCACAGTAATGGATGTTGTTGAATGATTAGTGAATTAGAACGATCTAGAGTAAATATATCTTTATTACTGATATTAGGCAGAAGTAACACACCACATAGCTTATCAGTTTAATTTAACACTGTCTATAGGTCTTTTATTAATAGTCTTTACATGCTTTCAATTGATGATTTATCTGGTTTCGGTCTTTACCCTCACAGTAATGCAGCTGCCAGCAATCCACAAAATGTTAAACCGAATCCTGTAAACATCAAGTAAGTTACTGTTATTGCAAAAACAAACTGTATTTTTTGAAATCATCAGAAATTTCAAACTGAGGACTAATTATAATCTTAACTGAAAAATCTTTATCAATTTAATTAGACACAGGTTTCACAGCACACAGCTATAGTTTACAGTTTTTCTATATTCTTGACATATTTCTCAATGATTCTCTGTCTCCTAACAGAGAAGCAGCTGCCAACAATCCTCGCAATGTGCAACAAAAACCTGCAGCAAGCAAGTATGAATGCAACTCACTTCCAGACAAATCATAACAATTACCTGTTGGACAAAATCAGCCATTTTTTTTGCCATTTTTTGTCTGAGACCCCCAGCCTAATAGTAGTGGTGGTGCTTTATACAGTACTTGTCACATGCACTTTACAGCACAGTGAAATTATTTCTTCTCATATAACAACAATGTTAGAAGCTGGGGTCAGAGAACAGGATTGGCCATGACACAACACCCATTGAGATCTGAGAGTTAAGGGCCTTTCACAGGGGCCCCAAGGGAAGCAGTTTGGCAATAAGGGGCTTGAACCACAACCTTCTAAACTATAACCCAGAGCCTTCCCCACTGAGCTACCACCTCCCCCTATTGTGACTACAATTCCAAAGTTTTTTATAGCTTGTTAAACTGATTGGAATTAAGTTTTCCTGCTATGGACACTCAAATTGGCCACAATTCTCATTGTAGACATTACGATACAATTACAATCAACATTTAGATTGGAGCTCCTTAAACCTTTCACCAAAATCACCAGTGACCTGTAACACACTTTCACTTCATCTATCACTTCATCTCTTTCAGTGCCACACAATATTCATGGATCTCTCTATCAATCAATATATATCATTCTTTAACTCCATCTGACTTTCTGCTTGTACTGTATCACTCTGTCAGCTACTGTATTTTTCTACCAGTATCTGTCTGTTTATTGATCTGTCTGTCACCCTTTCTTTTTGTTTTTTAATTTCAGAATATCAAGCTTATGAAGCATTTTCAAGCTTATCTGTGGTCTTGACACACTTTTAACTGATTCTATATTTGTCTCCTCACAGTAATGCAGCTGGTAGCAATCCTCAAAATGTCCAACTGAATCCTGCGAACATCAAGTAAGAAAGCAACACAGTTCTAGACCAATAATATCTATTGCTGTTCCCCAAAACTCCCACCAATTTAATCATTTTTTACAATCTTTGAAAATCTAAACACTTATCCAAGGAATCAGTATAACTTGAACTGAAATGTGTTACAATTAAATGTTAAGCTTATCCTAAAAGATCTAAATCTCTATCACTCTAATTAGGAACATGTAACTTATCACACAGTTATGCTTCATAATTAATTCTAAATCTCTCTATAAGTCTTTTATCTATAGACTTGGCATGCATTTAATTGTCTCTATCTGTCTCCTCACAGAGATGGAGCTGCAAGCAATCCACGTAACATTCAACAAAAACCCCCAGCAAACAAGTATGAACCTAAAACTGTTCCAGACAAATCATAACATTTGCTTTTACCTATAATCTTGGCAGTGATTCCCTATCTGTTTCCACACAGTAATGATGCTGCCAGCAATTTCCACAACAACACATTTCCAGACAATTCATAACAATTGTTGTTGGACAAAACAACAATTCTCAATCATTTAGTATAACTTGACCTAAGAAATTGATTGTTATTGAATGTGCATCTAAGCCTAAAATATTGAAATCTTTATCACCTAAAAGGGATGCATATAACACAATACATACAGTATTTATGCTTCATAGTAAATTATAACTCAGTCTATAAGTTTTTTATGTATAGTCTTGGCATGCCTTTAAGTGTCTCTGTCTGTTTCCTCACAGAGGTGCAGCCGCCAGCAATCCACGCAAAGTTAAACAAAAACCCCCAGCAAGCAAGTATGAACGCAACATGTTTCCAGTTAAATCATAACAATTGCTTTTGTATAGAACAACAATTGTAAATCAGAAATTTACTAAATTGAACTAGGATAAAGTATAATTTGAACAAAACTTGTGCCACCTGGATCAATTCACCTCCTAATACCATCATTATGAGACCCTGGCTATAAAAAGCATCTATATTTTACAGAAATGCAGTATAACAAAGCTGCATCACAGACAGGTTTCTCATGCAGTGAGAATGAATACTATTAATAAAACAAGAAACCCAATTAACACAATTTAACATGTCTCCTTTCACTGCAGCCACAACTGAACTGCCCACATGCATGATCTCAATCAAAAGCACTAATATTAACTTCATAACATGATGCCAGATTCTCTGTGCATTCTGGGTTTCCTGGGGATTTGAAATTGTGTGTTTATGTGCAAATTCTATGGGGGAAAAAAATGCCAAAGTATAAATGGTTCTTAAAAAGATTAACAACTGTTTTGTACTGTTTTGGCTGACCTTTCCTCACAACTTCCAGATTTCTTGAAAATGTCCTTATTTTTCCTAAACAATTATTTCTGTGACCAAATACATTTGTTATTTTATGTCAGCTTTTGTGAAATGCTAAAAAAGCTATTAAATCCACAAAAATTATATTTGAGCATGTGCAGTTTGCTATAGATGCGATTTCAATCAATCAAAGAAGGTAAAAATGGTGATATTTTTGTATGCATGCTAGATGGCCCCAGTTTTGCTTATTTATTGCGTCCACACTGTTGATACTAAAGACCTCAGGACAGATTTTGACCATGGCAACACGAGATAGCTAAAATATAAATGGACATAAACTCTAACATAAGCATACACTACTGGAAGCAGCCAAACTGAGAGAAAAGCTTTAAAATAAAGAGAGAAAAGCTATAAAATAAAGAGAATATTGGGAAGAATTTAATACACATTAATGAAAAAATATATCAAAACGTAAGTCAGTGATCCCGATGGCTCGTCACTGTTGAATGTTCATCTAATCCTAAAAGATCTAAATCTTTATCATTCTAATTAGGCACATGTAACAGAACACACAGTTATGCTATATAGTTAATATTATATCTGTCTATAAGTCTTTTATCTATTGTCTTGGCAGAATTTTAAGTGTCTCTATCTGTCTCCTCACAGAGATGCAGCTGCAAGCAATCCAAGTAATCTTCAACAAAAACCTGCAGCAAACAAGTATGAATGCAGCACAGTTCCAAACAAATGATGACAGTTTCCTGTTGAACAAAATCAGTCGTTTTTAATTACTATTTACATTTGATTTATAAAATTGAAGCATTATTGAATCATTATTGAACCAATATAATGTAACAAAACCAACATTCCACTGTGCTGTTGAGGCCTATTATTATTTCTCTGAGACCCGAATTGTCTAAATGCTACTCCTAGAGCTTTTTATCTACATGCTCTAAACTCAACACTGACTTTTAGTCTATTCTGACAAAATTTTTCAACTCAAATCTACACAATTAGCCAATATATCACTCTCTTACTCCATCTGATTTTCTACTTTGTACTATGTTACTGTATCTTTCTACCAGTAACTATTTGTCTGTCACCTTTTCTTTCTGTCTTTTAACTTCAAAACATCTTCAAGCCTAAAAAGCATATTCAAGCTTTCAACTGGCTTTGTGCTAAAACCATCAGACTTTGATGTGCATAGATTTATGGATCTGGATATATGTTAACTGAATTGTGATATCTTAGAAATTACTAATGTTATGCAATCTATATATAATGTGATTTAAAAAGGTCAAAATCCTCACCTAATTTGGCACATGTAGAACACCACAGGTTGTTTTTTAAGTAATTTATCTATAGTCCTGGCATGCCTTCATGTGATTCTCTATTTGTATTTTTTTACAGTAATGCAGCTTCCATCATTCAGCATAATGTTAAACTGTTAAAAGTTATTCTCCATCTGTCTCCTTACAGTAACGCAGCTGAAAGCAATCCTCGTAATGTTCAAGAAAATCCTGCAGACAGCAAGTAAGAAAGACACACATCTCCAGACAAATCATACATAAAATTAGCTTTTTGTGTTTAAATCCTCTAAAAGGTTTTAATTGAACCAAGCATAAACGATAACTCGAACTGAGAAATGGTTCTTATTAATGTTCAATGAATTAAGAAATCATAGAAATGAGAACTAAATCTAATCTAATCAAAAAAGCTCAAAATCTTTCTCACTTAAATTAGACACGTACCATAATGCACTTGTCCTCTACACTTTATCTAGACTTGAGAGACTGTCAAGTGATTTTTATCTGTCTGTTCACAGAGATGCAGCTGCAAGTAATCCACGAAACATTGAGCAAAATCCTGCAAACATCAAGTGAGAATTAATTATTATATTTATGCAGGAAAGGCCATTGTGAACATCCACAGAATCTATCATGTGTTTCATATATTCTGATATTTGCATAATTAAAACCCACAGCAAGCAGCTATTAATGCAATACACTTCCAGACAAATCAGAAGAATTGCTTGTCGCACAAAATTTAAACATAATACATATTTATTCTGTACAGTTTATACTAATATTGTCTTTAAGTCTTTCATCTTTAGTCTTTGCATACTTCATCTGATTCTCTATCTGTCCCATCACAGTAATGCAGCAGCCAGCAATGCACGTAATGTTAAACTGAATCCTGCAGACAGCAAGTAAGAAAGCAACACAGAATCATATATAACGAATGCACCATAATAAAATTTAAAATAGAAATAAGTTTAACTAGAACTGAAACTTAAAATGACATATTTTAGCCACAATCTAAATCTAATCTAATATTTTTTTAGGCTCATTTAACACATTTAACTTTAATCTTGAAAGACGTTCAAGTGATTCTCTAACTGTCTCCTAACAGAAATGCAGCTGCCAACGATCCACTTAACATTCAACTAAAACCTGCAGCAGAAAAGTATGATTTCAACACAGTTTCGCCTTAATCAAACTTTACAGAAGAACAGAAATTAAATGTTTGTTTCTACAAACATTCAACTAAAATAGTTTGCGTGGCTTCTTCTAAAACTTGCCGAAGGTGTTTTTTGGTAGTTGTATGTTTATTTCTGACCTGATTTATTTGTAATCCAGTTTGCTTATCTAAATAAATGCTAATTGAATTCAGAAATGTAATAAATGCTACTTTTATTTTTTTGCCACAGTTTAAATCTAATGTACAGTAATTCCAGAAGGTTTTATTTCTAGTAACACTGTCTATAAGTCTTTCATCTTCAAGTGCGAACTTTAAGTTATTCTCCATCTGTCTCCTTACAGTAACGCAGCTGAAAGCAATCCTCGTAATGTTCAAGAAAATCCTGTAAACAGCAAGTAAGAAAGAAACACAATTCCAGAAAAAATGTAACAATTGTTGTTGCCAAATAAATATTTTAACAAATTAGTTTAAATCATTTAAATAATCCTTTAAGATTTGAAAATCTAATCAGGGAAAAGATCAAAGGTTTTATGTTTAAATATTAAAACTAACCTTTGATTTTCTTTTTCTTGTTCTAGTAATGAAGCTCCCAGAGTTCGACGCATTGTTAGAAAAATATATAAAGCAGTGAGAAAGTGAGAATGCAACACACTCAGCAGACAATCCACACCAATTAATGCTTTACAAAAGCAGCATATTTAAGAGTTTTTTATTTAAATGACATGTTATGTCCTTCAACACAAACATATTATTATAATGACATAACATTAGCATGATCGTTTTAGTTTAGTACCACTATTGTCTTTGAGTCTTGTATTTGCCAAAGAACGCCTTTAAGTAAATCTCTTGAATCTGTCTTATCACAGAAATCCAGTTGACAGTAATCCAAAGAATGTTGAAGCACATGAAAACATCAAGTGAGAATTTATATTTACCATAGAAACGTTATAAAGCACAGTGAAAATTCACAGAATGTAATATTAGTGTTTTATTATTTGATTACTTTTTTTAGATATACAAAAGCAACATTGCAAGTATTTTCTCCTTCTGTCACTAATTTTCTCTGTGCATGTGTGCATTTTTGTGTTTCAGGGAAGATGACCTTATTAACCTTTTGCTAGTAAATTACACCTCCAAATGGAAGAAGCATGAGAAGAACAGTAAAACTTTCACGTAAAAACAACACACACGTCAAAAACGCATTACAACATAACAGCAGCTTATACTTTCTTTGTTTTTTTTTCAGGAGGATAATAATGGAAAATCATGTGTGCTAATATCTAAAGAAGATATTTGGTTGAATTCCTAAATTTGGAAGTGCTTTGTAGCCATTAATATCAGCTCAGAAAAGTTTTAAATCTTTCCAAGGGGCTGATAAACTGCATTTTTTGTTGTTTTTGTCTGATTTTGTTTTGTTCTTTTGAAAGAAAGGCTGGCTGATGAATAAATCTAACAATGTGATAAGCAAAATCACACACACTGTTCAAGCTGCTGCCACATAACCAAACTCCTATGCATTATATTAGTTTGTAGTGTGTTATTCTTTACATTAACCATTCAGGTTTATTTAAATAAGTAAATACAGAGCAAAAGTTAACATGGAGGCATTTTTTTTACCAGGTCATATCTAAGCAGCACTTGCAGTGCCATTACCAATGCAACAGTTACACAAGGCAACTCACCTGTGGGGACAAAATTTACTTATGATGGAGATAATAAAAGATCAATGACTGTGACACCAGAGCTGTTCAAAGTGTTTCCAAAGGTATTGTTGCCCAATGCATATAAATTACTAGATGTGATTGATTTTAAAATGTCAGTACTGGTGCTTATTCTCTTTCTACTTTGTTTGTACACTTGTTTAGGAAAACCCCTTTCAAACAGCACCATGGGACACGTGTGCTGTGGTTGGCAATGGAGGCATCTTAGCCAACAGCAGCTGTGGGAAAGAAATCGATGCTGCTTCATTTGTTATCAGGTCTGATGCTTTTCATTTCTTAAAATGAATGAAGGGGAAAAAGTTGTAATGTTTCACTAAACATATACAATGTTAATACAGACTGTAGAATAAAGAAAAAAACAGCAAAACTTTATTATAACCCCAAAAAACCTGTTGAATAGAGTAAAATAGTCAGCAGTCTGTAAGAGAATGGAAAATAATAAATGTCTTGATGCATTGCCTCTGGAACATGCGGATTAATCCATTAACACCCCCCCCCCCCCTTTTTTTTTTTTTTTCTCAGATGTAATCTTCCACCACTAAACAATGGACACGAAAATGATACCGGACGGAAAACCAGCCTTGTCACAGCCAACCCAAGCATCTTTGTTGAAAAGTGAGTCTTGATTGTAAATGCGGTTGTATTTGAGAGTGAGTTTAATGAAGTTACTAAAAAACAGGCATATTCTTTGAATATTTCTTCTTTTTCAATCACCATTTATGTGTGAATATAAATGTTAAATAGACATTTTATGCAATGTTTGTTAAGAGCTAAATGGATGATTAAATTGGATAATGTTAAAAGCATCAATAAAATGATACCCAATGTCTCTTAGGCCCTGATACAACATTAATAATCTATTGATGAAGATTGCTTTTGAGCATTGGGTGCTTATGCTTGGTGCAACATGGTGCAGCCTTAATATTTTGTACAAAACAGTTCCTTAGTGATTTAAAAAATGTAGATTTTTTTGGGAACAATTTTAAAGAAGTATTTGGCCCACCGAAATAGGAAATGAGTTTATTAGAGAGACAGCCCATGTAGGATGTTTTGGTGACAAGATTGAGATGGTTTGGACATGTAAAAGGAGGGACATGAGTTATATTGGTAGGAGAATGCTGAGGATGGAGCCACCAGGTAGGAGGAAAAGAGGAAGGCCAAGGAGGAGGTTCATGGATGTGGTGAGGGAAGACATTCAGGTAGTTGGTGTGAAAGAGGCAGATGTAGCGGACAGGGGCGTATGGAGACGGATGATCTGCTGTTGCGACCCCTAATGGGAGCAGCCGAAGGAAGAAGAAGATATGGCTCACCGAAACTATAGGACATTTGAGTCGGACTAGGGGTATAGCTGGCAAATCATCATTAGCTTATAAGCTCATTTTTGTTTTACTGCAGTGGCTGATATTACAACATAATTGAAGAATATGAAACTGATGCCAACCTGTACTCACTGTACATTTGTATCTCCACCATTAGTACATGTAACTATGTATCTATTGAACAGCATTCAGAATCCTCGTTGTGGATTCATAAAAGGCAACAATGTTTTGCCTTCACAAAGAGTTAAAATGTTTAGATTTTATGGTTGGTGGTAATAAAAGTAAATGGTAAATAATAAGATATTCACGCATGAAAAGGTTGACAATGAGTTTTAAGATTCGGGAAGTGTTGCACCCTGTTATTTAGTGTCTTCCATGCTCATAACACAAAAATACCCAGATAATATCAGCTCATCAACAAGCACCTCATGACAATGCTTTAAACATATTTATTCTTTCTTAGGTACAGTGCACTAAATGAGTATCGGCGCCCTTTTTTGGAGGATATGCAGTTGTATGGGGACGCCCTGGTCTTGTTACCTGCCTTCTCATTTCGGCGAAACACAGCTGTGTGCCTGCGTGCTCTCTACTCACTGGAGGACTACAGCAAAAATGGCCCACGGCCAATCATCTTCAACCCGACTTACTTAAACAGCCTGGCGCAGTTTTGGCGTGAACAGGGAATACAGTCGTTGCGCCTCAGCACTGGTATCATGATGGCCAGCTTGGCACTGGAACTTTGCAAAAACGTCCATCTGTATGGGTATTGGCCCTTTGGAAAACACCCGATCACGCACCAGCAACTCACCAATCACTATTATGATAACCGGCCAGTAAACAAGAGAATGCACGCCATGCCAGATGAGATTAAAGCCTTGATGAATCTCCATAACAAGGGTGTGATTCGTCTACACCTAGAAAACTGTGCAAATTAAACCGATTTGTGCCCGTTCTTAAACTGTGCCTCATTCACCTTTTAGATTGACTCTAGAGAGCATGAACCAAAGAAACCCTAAAAGAATGCATAAAGTCAATATGGTCAATATGTCCTGCACTTGACTCAAGAGTACAACAGTGTCCTGTTTATTAAATTTATTTGTTAATGATTCTTTCTGAGCTAATTTTGAACACAATTTGGAGTACTGTAACAAATAATGTGGTCAGAATCTCCAGATAAAGTGAGCATGATCTTGACAGACAGGAAAAGAATATCTCACACAAAAAGTGTGCACCCTCCTGTCCATTATGTTATGTTTTAAATAGGAGGTGTATTACTTCAACACAATTTGCCAAGTAGACAAGACATGTTTTCCTGTGGACCCATGATCTGTCCTACTGGAGTAATACTGGTACTATTTTGATGTTCATGATACTACCTGTAATGTAGTCTGGACACTTTAAATCTGGTTTAAGTGCCATTGTAGTATGTCTCTTCAATCATTCCCAATGCTTCCTGTGCGAAACATATTTAACATGCGATGACTATATTTTTTGTTACATGATGTATGACAAATTTGTTATGACTGTTGCTATCACTGATGTCTTATGATAGCTTTCGTGTAAAGCAAATTCCCAGAACAGAGACAAAATTATTTTTATTTTTTTAAGTAAATAATTGTCAGGAACAAGATGCTTCTAATTTTTTAGTGATCAAGTGATCTAAAAATCAGTCTGTGCAAGAATATAAAACTCCTTTTATTTGAAAACTACTAAGCATTTCCAGTAGTATGCAGCGTGATTGTGTTTATTCAGTGTGATTGTGTTGGTCAAACTCCTGCACTCTTGGATTAAGAGATTTTCAGTTGCTTATTTGAATTGTTAAAAGAGTTCAACTTTAAAACTCTTTCTGAGAGAAAGACAATCTATTGTAGGGTTTTTACACAGAACCTTTAACAGTTTCTCCAGAGAGATAACCAGATATCTCTATTAGATTACATTTAAAGGGCTAGGATTTCCCAAGAATGGCACAGCTTGCATAGAAGCATTAGATATTCTGGGATATTACATGCTCATACACTTATACAGTGTGCGGTTAATGAAGGGATGTGTACTGCTGTAATGCTGTACATGTAGCAAGACCTAATGAAGAATTTATTAAATACCTCACTCTGCTTAACATGTTAAATACTGTGAAAAACACCGAAAAGGATTGTATGTGGCCGCACTTTATTACAGATGGCCTCAGTTGTTTTGAGGCTCTGCATTTATAGTAAATGCACAGTACGTCAAATTAATTTAATATAGACACAAATGCATTACTGTTTAAGTTGCATATTTTGAAGAAAGGTGTGTTTTTGACTGTTTTAATAAATTATTTACATTTTAAGTAGTGATTTTTTTTCCACATTTTTTTACTTTAGAAATCCTCATAAAATAAATTGTACGTGTAAAAATTCAAGGTTGATATGTTTGGATATGTGATAATGTTGAGCCCTTCTTTGGCCATAATATAAACTTTTTTTATAGAATCAAATTGTCAGTTCTTACTTCATTGCCTTAACAATTTTATCACTCTGACTACTCTTTCAACTGTTTAATTTATTATATTTTTACAGATCTGTGTGATGATTTCAATCTCAGGTAAAAGATATTCAGCTATTTTCCTAACTTCCTGATTGTGATTTTTAACTGTTCCCCAAAGCTTCTACCTATAAATCAATAATTAGTAATATATTTACTTGCAAACAACTAGTTTTTTTTTTTGTTTTTTTGTTTTTCAAAAACATATTTAAATAAAGTAAGCAAATAGCACATATGTTTCTGCATAATTGTTTGTCCCTGATTGCTAGACTTTTAAATGCATTTCTAAAAAGTCTCAGTGAAACTGGTCTTTTTGTTTATTTTGATATTTTGATTTAGTTTTACAATCGTTGGGTTGCACTACCTATACATTTATAAACATTTCCTTTAGTGACGCACACACACACACACACGCACACACACACACACACACACACACACACACACACACACACACACACACTAGCCCACCTGCAAACACCTCCCTCCCAATGCAGACCCATGCTAAATCCTGTGACTTCTTGGTACACCATCAACATTTACCTCAGATTTTTTTGAGACCAAAGACTGTCATTTAAATTATGTACTGTGTACAAGGTTTAGGCAACTGTGAAAAAAGGCTGTAAAGTAAGAATGCTGACTCAATGACATTCAGATTAGGACTCTCTGAGTGCCAAACTATTACTTCTAGGACTTTTGTTTCTCTACACTGAAGAGTGTTTTTAATGACATTGGCTGGATGTTGGGGTTGTTGTCCTGCTGCAGAATAATTTTGGAGCACAGTTGAGTCACTTAGCCTTATCTCCATGTTTAGTCGCTTAACCATATCTCCATGTTGAATGTATGGCTTTTATTTGGTCAGAAGATCACTTCTGACCAAATTTCTGCAGACAGTAAATGGGTGTACATGAGTTTCACTGGTTTCTGCAAGTTCGTTGTTAAAGTAAGCTTGACGTGTCCTGCATTAAGTTTCCTTGGATGACGAATGTGTCTACGGTACTCAGCATTGTCTATTTATGTTGTGATTCTTCAAGATAGTGTAACCAGCAAATCTTGAAACTCCAATATGCTTTAAAATTCTTCCCTGGGAGTGACCTTGCTGGTGCAGTCTAACTACTTTGTGTGTTGTTGCGATAGTGTATGACATGGTTGTAATGCATATATATTCGTCAGGAGATCTTGTTAAGGCAACAAGGATTACTGATGGCAAATTCTGTGTTACTGTATTTCCTGTGAGCTTGCTAGAATAGTTTTTGAGATGTGGGTCATTAGCCAATCAAGAGGCAGTATATTAATCAAAGCAAACACCAAATGCTTCTATTAAACTTTTCTATTGAAATCAGCATTTTTTAATTTCATTTAACTGCTGTTTTATGGACCACGATAAGAAAAGAGTTGTATCGAAACCAATCAGGAGGGGAAAAATAATTATCCTATTTTTTTGTTGGTTTTTTTTATCTCAGAAAATAAATGGTGTTCATGGTGTTCAATGTACCATGGAACACCATAAACACCATCATTACCAATTGAAAAAAAAATGGGGCACTACAGTGACATTAAACAGAACAGGACATCCTTCTAAAATAGAAGCATGTTCTTTCAAGATGACAGGACAAAAATGAAAATCTCTTAGAGAGGCCATAAAGAGACCTACAGTTATAATAAGAGTATTAGTCACTCCCTGCATTGAACAATCGCTCATATGGATAAAATCTCTGGTCTACATTAAACTAAATCAATCCAAACCATGTGGTACAATATGTGGTCTTGATGAGACAGTTATGGTTCACATCTGTGATTATTGTGTTTGGGTGTTTATTCTCTCTGTGTATTGTGCATGTGCTGTTTAGTCTATTTCCAGTTTCTCAAGTTCAGACCAGTCCTGTGTTCCTGACCCCTATTCAGAGCTTTCCATCTGACCTAGCTGTTATTATTTGTTTTTATGACTCTAGGCTTGTTTGTGTATTTTGAGATATAGCTGTGACTTTTTTGTTGTAAAAACAGATTATATATACACTCAAAATGCATAATCTCATATGTTTTTACATAAACAAAAAAAAAACTCAAGCCTACTGAGACATGTAAGGGTTTAAATGGAGGTTAATTCAGGGTCATTAAAGGTCTCAATGGGGTTTTACACCATTGTTTAAAAAAATTAAAGAAGTAAGTAAGTGCATTTGGTTGTGGTTATGAGTCTTATTATGCTTGTTTAGCTCTTTAAAAGCTTTATGCTTTGTGGAGAACATGGCTTAATTTGATATGTGGTCCTTTCTTAGTTTACCTAACTTTTTTGAGGCCTGAAGGAAAGTTAATCTGTTACAGGTTGCAGATTATTATTGCATACCACATGGTTAAACATGTTTAAAAAGAAAATCAAACTAATAGTTTTGATAAGATGAGAGGAAAAGTCCTCAAGTCAAGTGGGTGAGTCTGGAAAGGATTTAGAAACAGTTACAGATGGAGAGATGGTGCTCAGAAAGAGAGATTACTTACCTGCAAAATTGAGTTGGAGGCAAGGAAAGAGATGTGTTTCCAGATTCTGGATTGATCTGGATTAATCTGGATTGGAATCCTAGGCAGTGATGAGTGTGCAGCTTCTTTCTCTGTCCCCTCCTCTTAAATTTTAAGATTCGTAGGTTAGACCTAATGTAGGTTCAAGCCCTATACCAGTGGGAGTACACAATAATTATAACTAATTACTGTATTTTTATCTTACATGTATAGCCAGAACCAGCGTTTTTTTTTTTAAGTGGTATATCAGGCTACTACTTATATATAGCTTTCTAAAAAAATATATAGTTGCTGACACAATTTTGTTTGTCTAATAGGTAAGACTTACCTAAGCATCCATTGACATTGTACATGCAGGGAGCATTATTATGCTAACATTGTGCTTGCTGCTTTGTATTGCTTGCAATTTTATTGCGCTACTGTGATAATTGTTTCTGGTGTATTGTCCTGTTTGCATAGGTGGTGTTAACGTTTGCCTTTTTTGAGTGGTGTCTGCGCCATTGCTGCACATCATCGATACATATTACAAACCTAGAGATGATGAATGTACATACATAACTTTCATGTAAAAGATTGCGCTTTTTAGATACACTTCAACTGTCGGATACCACCCATTCTATTACAAAATCTGATTTCATACCAGGCTTACATCCCTATTCACCAAGCCCAGAGCCCAAGTCTAGTAGGGCCATATTAAACAAATATATCCTATTGTCTAAACGTTGTGTTGTTTGAAACTTTTGTGTGCATTTTACCCAAGTCACGGTTTCAGCTGCTTTTTATGGGTGTGGACATTGTGTCTGTAGTAGTTTGAGAGAAAGCAAAAGCTAAATGTCATTTCTTTGACACCATATTTGAATAGGAACAACAGAACCAGTTTAAAAGATTCTGTGTGTGTGTTTGTTATTTTGGCCTGAGTTACCCTGGTTACTGTAAATATTCACTACAAATGATTATATGCAAAGATTTTCTACATATGAAATAAGTTAAAAAATGTAAATAAAAAGATGAAAGATCAGCTCTAAATTAGGACATAACAGAGATAAAGTTAGAAATATTTGGGCATCTTTTAAAATATAATTATGGGGCATAAATAAGCTTACTACCAAAAGAAAACTATTAACAATTTGAAGCAAGGTGGTGGCAGCATCATTATATATAGAGCTTTTTTTTTTCATTTGGGACCAGGGGGCTGGTCAAGATAAAAGGAATCATAAATTGCATCAAATCCTGATCTGTTTAGGCACAAAAGCTGCCACTTTTTTAAAGAAATGAACAAACATTAAGTTGTTTACAATCTAAAAATGGTTCGTTTAGAGCACAGATCTAAATACTATCAAAACACCTGTTGCATTACGTTATGGCTATTCAAAGAAGATCCACTCACAATTTGAAATATCCAGAGTATTTCTGCAAGTAACGATGAGATGAAATTGCAAAATTAGGGTGTGCTTTTACCCCAAAAAACTGAGAGCTGTGTTGCAATCAAAGAATGTTTACATTTTTTTTTAGTTGAGGTGTGTGGAGATTTTAGATTATGGCGTATGTGGACTTTTTTCTTTACAAAATTTTAACAGGGAGTGTGGAGTTTTTATATGATTCATATCTATTTAGTGGCTGTGGATGTTATTTTAGAAGCCCTGTTTTCTCAGATATCACTTTACAATAAGTCGTATTTGTTTCCGGTGTTATAAATCACAGGCTTTTATACAACACAATACGATTTCAATTCATAAGGCAAGAATTCATTATTTGTCACTTTCACTGAGCATGCTCAAATATGATACAATTCAGTACTTCCTGTTTTTAGTGTCACGGTTATGGCCAGATCACCCTGCAAGCCAGTTAACATGTCTCACCTGTATTTACATTCTCAGTCACCTAAAGATCAGCTGCTGTTTCCATACACACCAATAATATTAAATGTGAGAGGAAACTTTCACAGTAAACCATGCAGAACTTTCACAGTAAACCACACACAGAATTGAACCTAGGACCTAGGAGGCAGCAATACAATACAATAGTATTGACAGAGGAGCAAATCTGAGCATAGATACAAAACTGTGGAAACATCTTGACCAAACCAGCTACCAAGTAACAGAACAAACTGGTCAGGGTTGTAAAACATGTTTTATCCTTGGTAAACTCAACAAAATATTTAAGCAAAGTTTCCGAAAAACATTGCTTCATACCAGCATTTACCATCTGGCTAAAGTTGGTTTACCAGTCTGACCAGCTCATGTTGTGATTTTGGTTAAGCTGGACTTTATCCCAGGAAGTTAAAATTAGAGTTTGTTAAACATATCATATTTCACTATGTACAATGCTCTGGAAATTAAAGAATAAAAAATTAAGCTATGGGCTATGAGATTGTAGCTCAGTGGTTAAGACATTTACCTTCTTCTTAGTGAGCTCAAATCCCAGCACTGGATAAGCGTGCTGACCAAATGTGTATAAACTAAAATCTTTTGCTTTGCAATTGAGTAGTCAATGAACAACATTGGAATGAAAGGAATGCAAGTAAAACAAGTCAACGAGACAATACACCAAAATATTCCCACACTTGCTTGGAACACCTGCAAGCATTTGTTGGCTGACTTACACAACAGATTTTTGTAACATTTGCATTTTCACATTTATGGCATTTGGCAGTGGCTTTAAGCCACATTGATGTACAATAATCTCATTTATGCAACTAATTAGTTGCAAGTTAAGAGACTTGCTCAAGGGCACAGCAGTGGAAACTTGTTGACGCTGGGACTCCCGAACCTTCCATTAAGAAGTACAATGTTTTATCCAATGAAGCTATAACTATTTTACATTCACATCACCAAATGTTTTAAGTATGTGATTTTTGTTGTGCAGGTTGTTAAAGGTGATTTGGATTAACTCATTTTACACAGGTCAATCTGAGACTGAGAAACAGATTTATTCATTGTCCTTGTTTATTAACAAAATAGGTTTGGGCATGCATTTCATGAACTCAAAAAACATGGGTTTTCCATGTTTTTTTGTTTTTTTTTTTATTACAGCTTGGCACGATAAGATTTTTTTTAATACAATAAATGTATTTCCTTCATATGATTTACAAAGAAGAGATAAAAAAAGACTTTTAAGGGGTTAAGGGGCAGCAAGACAAGTAAGGAGAGATTTTCTAGATACCTACATTTTAAAATCCTAATTCAGTGGAAGGAAATACAGGCACATGAGTATACAGCGCCATCAGCTGTTGTGACCCTGCTGAGAAGATGGCTCAGAACTGTGCTAGTAGCCTTCACACTTGGAGAGAGAAAAAAAGCCTCTTTAGGGAGTTCATCCTGATTCAGGGTCAAAGCACATTTGGGATACAGTGGTGTCAAATGTGTATTTCCCTTGTTTTTTTTTTTGTTTTTTTTTGAGCTCTTAAAAATTTATCTGCTCTAAAAATGGTTTAGTGAACCTAATAATGAAATCCTTTTCCTCCCTGCTTTATTTGTTGCATGGCCTCAAACAAACACAGTTAAATATATTTTGGTGCCACTTCAGATCGGATAACATTTCTTCACAATCTATTTTTTTTTTTTTTTTTTTAAGTGCAAATTCAGATTTATCTCAATACCAATCATTTGGAAGAGCTAAAGATATTGGAAGTATTACACACTCAAAAGTGTTTTATCTGTAGCTTCATACAAAAATGAGGTCCAATTTTGTTAGAAAATCCAATGCAATGAAATAAACCCTACAAAAGTGGCTTAACCCAAAAAAAAAAAAAAGTGTATGATAAATACTGAATTGAGGTCCACATACAAAAACATCGATATACATATAAAAGAAAAATCATTTGCATACAACAAACCAAATCTTGCCCATATTAATAATTTTACCCAAATCCACAGTCATTGTTACAGAAAAGTATTGCTGAAATATAAAGGGTTTGTCTTCTCCATCGCTCACATATAATACAGAATTTGTATATGGCCTTTCCTGCTTAGTTAGTATCACGGCAGAGCAGCAGGATAAATCCATGCCAGCAAACAGTATTTGGTCTCCCAGAGCATTCATTTTTTGCCATCAGACCAGTGCAGACAAAGGCAAACAAAACAAAAACAAAAAAATTTGGAATGTGGCCATACAAGTCAAAATGGAAGACTTCACACAATACACAGGCTGTTTAAACATGAGTGCCTGCGTGGGCATAAATGTATACACAGTGACTGGATATTAGGTGCCTGTAATCTTTAAAGAGTAAATAAATATAGCTGGAAATGGGAATAATTACTACATTATTTTTTTAATTAAACCGACTTCACCACTCAACTAATTGCTTTTTACTGGGTCTTTGCGGCCGGTTGACTGAAATAACTCCAATTGAGCAGAAGGGGTCAGTATGACTAAACAATAACCCATTTTTTACACAGTGTACACAATAGTGTGACTAAATGTGTCAGTTTTCTATGTGAAGGCTCTGAGAGAGTACCAGGAAATGGTAGGATGTCAGCATTGCCCCTAAACTGCCTTGTCATGTGAGTCAATAAGCAAGGAAAAGAGATGATGGTAGACAAATCTTCTGTAAATTTGTATGTCTGTGTGGGTATTTTTGAACAAGATCCATCCTCCAGAATGGAAGAAATAAAATGAACACAGTGTGACGTCATTGCGGTTTGATGTCACAGCATAATAAATCATCAATAAATTTAACAGTGTATTCACATTAGGCATGTACACAGTATTGGCCTGATGCACATTATGCCATTAATACCATTTATGTGGAATGACATAGCACATGTCATGGACATGAACACAGACCTTACATTGTCCTAAAGCATGTCACTATAACGCCTCTGATCACTTCTCATAACTTGGCATTGCGTAGCAGCTGATATCCCAAGTTCTGGTATTATATGGTCAATGGAAAATCTGGGATCAGGTACACCTTTAGATGTTGTAGTCCTAGTTTATAGAAATAGTTTCGTTTGGAATTACCCTGCTTAATCCCAGGAAGACTCAGGAGATACTTACACCAGTGTCACCAAAGTCCATTTTATCAAATTATTTTCTGAAAAAAATTATGGCCAAGTGCTGATATGGAAGACTATCAGTTCAAAGATTACCTTCACACTTCCAGCGTACCCTGGATCATAAGGCACAAAAGTTATTTAAAAACATGCTATGCCAACAACAGTATACAGTATGCAAATATACAGTGTATCCATAAAAACTGTATTATCTGTGCATATGTGTAAAGTGTGTGTGTATGTAAACGGCCAAGATTATGCAAAGAGCAACTGTGTAAAGATTGTGTCAGATCCATACAGATGGTTTGCCCTCCCCAGATTTACTACTGCTGCTGCTCCCAGCACTGCCTGCTTTTCCAGGTTTTAGCCGATGTTTCTTGTCCTTCTGAGAAACAGTGGGGATGTTACTTTGTGGCTTATCGTCATTATTGTGGTTATCATGCATCTCATTATGGCTATTGCTGGCACTGTGTTGGAGGGCATAAGCCTGAATAGCTGCCTCTAACTGCACAGCATCTTCGTTGACTGGTGGCGGCCGAGCATCACTCGCCGAAGGGAAGTTGTCCTCATTGGAACCAAACTGCTGCTGCTCCTCTTGGGCGATGTTGGCACGGTTCTGCTTGCATGCCATCTTGGCATTGCTCAGGTCTGTGTAGGGCATGGCTTCAGGCTTCATCACGATGTTATAACCTGGTGGTGCAGATGGGGTGTTCCAGGAGAACGGATAGCCCACATAGTCTGCCTCCCTGACTCTGCTCCCACCGTCGTCCACCATTTCTCCTTCATTGAGTGCTGGCACGCTTACTCTGTCAGATATGCCCGCAGCCCCCAGCAGGCCCAGCTGGTATTCTTCCTCAGCAGCAGCATGACGTTTTTGCAGGGCGTCTTTGATAGTGCCCACTCCAAGGTGAATCATTTCCCATACGTTTAGTAACAAACAGAGGCAGCTGACGCCGTACATGATGCGCAAGAAAATGGTCTTCTCTGTGGGCCGTGAAACAAAACAGTCCACCCGGTGTGGGCAAGGCTTCCCAGTACACACATAGATGGGTGCCACATGGAAGCCATACAGCAGATACTGTCCGGCCAGGAAAGCTGCTTCCAGAGCTGAACGCGTCAGCAGCTGTAGTACATACACTCGCATCAGGCCATCGTCCCGAATACGCCGTCGCCCGTCATGCCGCACTTTGGGTTTGGGCCGTGGTGGAACAAGCTCCTGTCGAGTGTTATCTAGCTCAGGCACCTCATAGATCATTGGGTCATCCTCTCTCTCCTCGCCTGGATTCTCATGGCCTGCCCGAAGCTGATGTGCCCCGAAGTACAGCTTTTTTGGCCTCCGATGTGTGTACCCACCTTCTGCTCCACCCCCTGCTGGATCCCCATCCCCAGTCCCTGACATCTCTTTGGTACGGGAGATCTTGTTAGCTGCGTAACCCATGTAGAGGAGTGATGGCATGGCAGAGAAGATGATCTGGAATACCCAGAACCGAACATGTGAGAGTGGCGCAAAGGCGTCATAGCAGACGTTTTCACATCCAGGCTGGCCTGAGTTGCAGACAAACTTGCTCTGCTCGTCATAGTAGATAGACTCTCCACCCACTGCTGTCAGCACGATGCGGAATACGACCAATGCAGTAAGCCAGAGTTTCCCTACTGGTGTGGAATGGTTTTGAATCTCCTCTAGCAGACGCGTCAGGAAGCTCCAGCTCATGGCGTCGGACGACAGTGTCCCAGATGGCAAAGTTCACAGACTCTACAAGAAAGAGAACGCGGAATGAGAATGTTAAATTTAAATATAGCTTGTGCATACATTAGTGATGCATTAAGATTAGTATAATGTTTATGACATTATAAACAATTATATAGTCTTGGCAGAACATACATTTTCAGTTTCGGTGCTTAAAAATGTCACAGATTTATAAATACAACTATTAACATCAGCCATAACATTATCGCATTATAACATTAAGACCAGGGAAGGTAATAACACTGATTATCTCTGAATTATGGCACCTGTGTGCAAGTGAAAGGATTTGTGTGCGTTTGACAAGGGCCCAATAATGATGATGGCTAGACGACTGGATCAGAGAATCTCCAAAATTTCAGATCTTGTGGAATCCCATTCTGCAGTGGTCAGTATCTATTAAAAGTGGTTCAAGAAAGGAACAGTTGTGAAGCAGCTACATCGTCATGGGTGGCCAAGGCTCATAGATGAATGTGGGTAGCGAAGGCTGGTCTGTGTGGTCCAATCCAACAGATAAGCTCCTGTAGATCAAATTGCCAAAGAGGTTAATGGTGTTTATGTTCGACAGGTCAGGACTGTTTTGGTACCAAAAGGGGGACCAACAAAATATTAGGCAGGTGTCCATAATGTTATGCCTTTTTGGTGTAAAAGAGTTGACATGCAGGAAAATGTACAAACATCAAATGCTTCTAAAAGTGTATGAATCTGATATGCACAATGGCTTGCTCATCAGGGATAAATACATATCATTTACCCTAACTCTTAAACTCTGTAAAGCTGCTTTGAGACAGTGTCTGTTGTGAAAATCGCTATAAAAATAAACTTGACTTGACTTGATATGCATCGATAAAACCACATAAATAGCTGCAAGTGTTATTAATGAAAAATACTCAAACCGTTATAATAAGGATAATTTTTATGATTTATGCTACAATTCTTTATTACAATCAGCATGATCCAGCATGATGTGATTGGGTATTTATAATAAGGACAAATCATTGCAGGTCTGCAAAGTAACAGATGACTTCCTGATTGAAATTATTTTTGTGTTCACTCATGTCTGTGTTGTTAAGCGGATATACTGACACCAAGACTTACTTTGAAAGGCAGCAGGCAGTCTTAGTTTCAGACAAACATGCATCCACACACACACACACACACACACACACACACACACACACACACACACACACACACACACACACACACACACAGACCTCATACCTCTGCTAGAAATACAGGCTTTGCTGCTGCTCTGTGCTCTGGCTTCTCTCCACTAATTTTTCCAAGTGAAATGTTTACATTTTGCCTCCCAATAAAACATTTAAGGTATTGATTGCTATGGCCATATAAGGACAAGTCTGAGAAACATCAAGGCATTCAGGATACAGATATCATTTTGATGAAGAGATAGATAAATAGAGAGAAAGAGCAAGAGAGAAAGAGCAAGAGAGAGAGAGAGAGAGAGAGAGAGAGAGAGAGAGAGAGAAAGAGAGAGAGAGAGAGAGAGAAAGAAAGAGAGAGAGAGAATGAGAAGAGGCAAAGAAGCCAAGAGAGAGAAGTGTTGCACATCACTCAGGGTGTTCCTACCATTACAGTACTTGTCCTCTCAGGCCAGAACTGAAAATCCTGGGGCTTTCCTAATGCCTTTTGCTAAGAGTAGAGCTTTGAATCTAAGCTTGGTGCTTTTCTTCCTCCCAGCTCTCTTCTCTCCTTTAGCAGGCCCTGTTATCTCTTCATCTCTCATCAGTGTCTAAGGGTGCTAGTAGTAACACTGAAGGTGATGAAAGACCTAGCAAACGTTGTTATATCAAGCACACCCATATGGGTCACTTAGAGTCACTATGATGGGTCTACATAATGCTTCCTAATATAAACAAATGGTATATAAAACAATAAATGCTTCCAAACAGAAAACGTCTTTTTTAGAGAAGGCTTT